>BMAV01012294.1:25003-47286 GCA_019973955.1 Trichonephila inaurata madagascariensis | reverse complement strand
TTTATGAATGCTTATTGAAAATTCCTTAAAAAATGTATAAATTCGGAGTTCAATTATTTTTTTTAAAAAAAAAAAGTATTGTTTTGATTTAAAAATGCATACCAACTTTTGTTACATGTACTATTAGCAACATGTAAAAAAAAATTCAAAGCATCAGGCACAATTGAAAAAAAGCCTTTGCATTTTAAATGAAGGCAAACTAGTTATTTTATCTTTCCGAGATAATGCAGTTTAAAGTTTTGATTTGCCATAGGAATGTGAATAAAAACGAACGTTAAAGCTATAATAATTCTACATTTTTTTAGGTTTGGAGCTTTCAAAAGAAATTTATAGAAAAGTACATAAAGAATAATTTAGGCTAAAAAAAAATTAGATTTGATTTTTTGACCGATTTTTGTTAATTGAATCGTACTGTGTCTCCTTAACATTTCTGAATTTTAAATCTTCTTCTAAAAGCATTTCTTTGCTCCTCCCCCTCAGTTTAACTTTTTAATAAGAAAATGTAATCGAATAACTTTTACATTTTGGCATAAAGATCCCTTTCAAGCTGTAAGGAGTATTCCTCTTTTTTTTTGCTTTATCTGAAGGGATTTCACTACACCAATCTTGACAGGTAAGTGATCTTCCCCGGAAGAGATGAAGCCCTTTCTTTCGATCAATCAATTTTAGATTTGGACAATAAAATGCCAAGATCTGTCTTTTTTTTTATTGAAAAATATAATGAAAAAAGTATTATCTGCGCCTTTATACTCTGAAGTATCAAAAGATATGTGATACCTACTAATATCCCGTGGCATCCCTTTTTACCCAGCGAAGTGCAATAACTCTACATGGTATTGACTCAACAACTAGTCGGTACCCTCTCCCCTCTCACCGGAATTTCGGAAGAAATGTTTAACCGTACCATTTCTAAACAGACCATAATAAAGAAAACATTTTTGGTGTACGAATTTGGGCATAAGCTGACTATTTGATCATGTCCCATTTAGTCATGTCTAGGTAACTAGGTGACTAAATCATTTGCTAGAAATGTTCAGATGGTTTGTCAAACTAATCATGAATCATTTTATCGCGGTACCATGGCGCCTTATCCTGGATAATTATATCGTTATTTAACCCTCCAAGCGGTCTGCAAGTAAAATCCCGTCATTCCAGAGATGCTTTTTCTGCCTTCAAGCAAGATTCCCAAAAGCGGCCAAGCCACATTCTTAAAAATACGGCTCAACCGCTTTTGAGAACCCCACCTGACGGCAAAAAAATACGTGCATTGCATTTTCGAAGCATCTCCAGAATGGCGACTTTAAGTGCAGACCGCTTAGAGGGTTAAGTAAAGGAATGTCGTAAGTGGTCTTCAAGTAGCTAAGCATAACCTTATTTAGTCATTAATTGGATCAATTTGATCAGAAGATGCAGTCGATGTCATTAAAATACTATTTACGGTATTACGCAACCACCACCAGCTTGCACAGTGTCTTGCTGACGGTTGGATCTATGACATTGTGGTGTCAGAGGAAATTATGACTCATTTGAATATGCAACGTTTTTACAGTTACTTGGGGAATAAGCTATGATATATTCATAAGTCCAACAGAAATGCTACAGCAGATGGAATGTTGTTAGTAAAGGCACACTTGCGTCGGTTTTCTCCAAATATATCAAATCAACACCAGATCTGTAGCTGAGCTGAGTTTTGAGAAAAGCTCAGGATCACTGAGCTGTTCTCATGGACACATCTGTCAAGCATCCTGCATTTTTTTGGTCCTGTTATTACGTACACAGCTCTGCTTGTCTAACAATTCTTACTACTCTACACAAACTTCGCTGGTCTAGGTTGTTACCTAAACGCGATCGGGCATTGTGTTTTCTATTGTGAAAGACAATGCCTGAAGTTATAGATTCTGTGCAAACGCTTGACACTGTGGAACGAAGTATGTTGAATTCCCTAATAATTTCTGAAATGGAATGACCAAGCATCCAGCTCCAGCTAGCTAATTTCCATTTTGTTGCAATGATCAAAAATTTCACAGGCATAACTTGAGTGCAAATGATTGAAAATCGCTTTTACGCATGTCATACGATTATGTGGCATGTAAAAGATCCCTTGAGTATTAATTTGACTCTGGTTCTCTCCGCAAAATTAAATTACGACAGTATTTAGCATCCGACGAGAATTTGAATTGAATTAAATTCAAATGTCCCAATTTGGTAGCGAAAGCCGTCAATAGATGGTACCACCAACGAAGGGGTTTCTACTTTTGCAGAATTGTAGTATAGTCAAAGGCTTGATTGCTAATATGCAGCTCATTGGGAAAAAACTACGGGAACTGAGTACAAATGAAAGCCTCGAGAATGTTTAGCCATTTATACATTTGATACACAATACTACAGTAATTTCAATACTTTCATAATGCTATCGCATGATTTTTAGCACATAATTTCTTCTACTGCAGCTGAATAGAATTCCCTTTTGAAAGAAAAGGGTAGGCTTGTTTTTTCTTTCTTAAAGCTTGTTCAAGAAACAAGGTATTGAAAGAAATATGGCAGGAACTCTAAATATTATAATGCTTAATACAACTTTCTTCAAATAGAATATTTATACAAGTTTTAATAGTAAATGAATAATAGAAGTATTTCGATAACAATAGAGATTATAATTTAATTTATCCTGTAAATGATAATCATATAAGTAGTTACGGTATAAATTATGATTTTTTTAATCAAAACATATCCTCTATATAAGCATATTAAAGAACAGTAATTAAATATTCTAGCCCAGTCACATAAGATATTTTAGCACCATTGCCATTAATATTATATTTACATTTGTTTTAAATTTGAGTTCTTAAAATTAGTAAAAATTCAGAATATTTCTAAATCATATTAAATTTCAAGTAGTGTTGAATGCCCCCCCCCCCTGGCTTTTCCCGAGCTGAGCTCTGGCAGAAGAAACGTACCAGCCTGGCTCCTCCCAAGTGTAGCTAGGACAGTGTGAAAATTTACACAGTGCAATCGGTCTTTCCCTAATTATTTCACATGTGCGTTTTATGGTTTCTAACAGTTGATAAGTACTGCTCGGTGAAATTTTCTACAAAAGGATGACGTCCTTCTTCTGAGCAACCCTCTTCAAACTTGTTTGAAAGACATTTTTTTTCTTATGGGGCTACGTATTGGTATTTTAATCTTTGCAGACCTAGTACATTCCCCAGGATCACTTTTTAGCACAGCACCATATAAGCGATACCAATTACCGCACGTAAATTTGATGCCCAGTTTCCTACCCAGAGAGAGGCACCTGAGCTCTTGACGATGAGAACCTGTAATATGATTTTAATTTTGCCGAGAGCTCCCAAGCCAAACAGATACTCTAGACATCTCTCACATCCCGTATAATCATACGACATGGCCGCTGTCAATTTTCTGCATCATGAAAATTCACCGACTTGGGCCGGGGTCGAACCCGCAACTTTGGGTGCAGAAGGCCAGGGACAAGTCAACCACGCCACCCAGCTGGTGAAAGACATTTTGTTGACTACATTCCCCCCAACAGAGTAGAAAAGTAATCCAACACGACAGTGTATTATTTGCTGCTCAAAGATACACAATAAAGCGAAGAAGGTAAGTAGAGAAACAAGATTCTATTGTCCAGATTGCGCTGTTGGGTTATGTGCAGTACCGGTTTTTCGAATTCATTAAACGATCAAATTTTGATTAATATTTTCATAACCATTAATGAAAATGAAAAAAATGTAAATAAAATTTGTAATTCAAGGTAAAAGCTTATGATGGGGATTAATCGCGTCTTCCTCTAAAACCCTCTTGGGAAATCTTTGGAGCCAGAATGGCATTTCTTTCCAACCAACTCAAGAAGAGAATGCGATTATGCAGATTAGGAATGTGTATATATTGGAGCTTTAGTATTCACGTAGAGTTCCTAGAAGGAGAGTTCTATGAGTGCTAAGGAGAAGTTCTAATGAGAGGTTAGAAAGTATTAGGAAGTATTATAAGAATCATATAGAAGGTGGTTCGAAGCCAGAAGATTACCTATTTGCCGGATCAAGTTGTATTTTGATGATATAAAGACTGGTAGCTGTTCACAGTGGAATATTGGTAAGATAGATAATATTAAACTTTAATGCTAGAGCGGATTCTAGTAAGTTAAGGAATCGTCTATAAATATAGATTCGGTAGTTAATTTATCATAAAGATAGTGAGTAAGGTTTAATGCGCTATTTGTTAAGAATTGTAATTTATGTCATACCACTCCCGATCATTAGTCTCCTAGACTTGTGTTGCATTGCTTAATATTATTTGAAATAATAATAAACTAGTTTTATTATGGAAGCTTTGAGTGGTCAATCTTTTGGCCCCACAAACTCAGGTCGAGTGGATGAAGAGATGATACCCACAGCCCGAGGGGTATCCCAAGCTAGTATCCTAAGCCTTATATTTATAGTTAGTTTGAATTGACTCCGAAGTCTATAATGAATTTTTCGGCACAGAAAGCCAACTTTACAGGTAAATTGTTCATTTATTTAAATATTTTTACACTAATTTTTAGAAAATTTTGTATGCGAATGGTGCTATTATGTTTAAAAAGATTTGCACATGTTTGAAAATATGCATAAGAAAATTGACATTTTTTGATTGGTTGTCCAGAAATAAAATGAGCATCGTAGGGGTTAATGAAATTTTATCATTTCCACAAATTAAAACCTATGTATTTGACTTACGTTAAATATTTGTAGTAAAAAAATATTTCATGTAAAGAGATGACAAATTATCACATCTAAGGTTCTACATAAAAAACTTGTGTATGAAGCTTAAGTATAAAAACCATGTATAACTAATGCTATTTTATTCCAAATCTGTAAGTTTTTTCCTCTTATTTCAATCTTCTAAATAATTAAATAGCCTATTGAATTTGAAGATCAAGTTAGCATGGTTTCCTCCCCTGCTTCCAGAATTTATGTTCTTTTCGGAACATGTAAGAATATGTACTCAAATTTCTGATTTATGCACCTTGTTAAAAAAGTAACGCACGAATTCTTCTAAAATTTTTTTCCTAAGTAAAACAACATCTCCAAGAAACATATTGGGGATGCTTTAAAAACCCTCCTAACAACCACAAAATCCCCAAAATACATAAAATAGTAGCAACAGGAGATCCTCTATACCATTTCCTGTCAGTCACGAAATCTGAGTGACGTAAACCTCAAGTTGAGATGTTTCCTTCTTCTTTACTGTTATTGAGGAAAATGATGGATTGAAGAGTGCTTTCTGCAAGAGAGATACATTTTCTTTCCATAAAAAACGCGACTGTCATATATTCTGAAAAATTATGAAATAATGAATACAAAATTCGAGCATGCATATATATGTATGATACGCTCTCAATGTATTTTAAATTTTGATTTATTATTTATTTTTTTGCTTTGCTAATATAATGGTCTACATTTTCTATAAAAGAGATTAAGTAAAATAAAATTTAATTTTTTAACATATATAATTAAGGTATCCGACTATGTTCGGAACCGTGATTTTGCAAAAGCGTGTAAATGGCTAATATTTATGATATTTAGTGTCACTTAGATTAGAATACATATATAAAATTATTCTAAGGACAGTTTAACAAAAAAAAAATTATTTAAATACAATATTTCGGCAAAAAATTAACTTAGAATCTATTATAATAATATTTTGCCTGTATATAGCTCAGACCTCTGTACAGAGGCTCAACTATGAGTTTTGAAAAATTCATATTATTTTCCGAGTTACAACCATTTGAAATAATTATCGGCGTATTTTCTTAAAATTTCTCCCTTCTGTTTTCGTAAAATATGGATAAACCCACTTCTAAGTTATATATTTCAAAAATTCTAGTTGAGCCTCTGTACAGATGTCTGAGCTATATACAGGCAAAATATTATTATAATACAAGCATTTTTCACAAAAGGAGAATATTTTGAAAATGTGTCATTCGATGTTCATTTATTGTCAAAATAGTGTACTTAAATAATTTTTTATTGTAATACTATTCTTAAGACAATTTTATATACATTTTCTAATCTAAGTGATACTAAATATCATAAATATTATCCATTTATACGCTTTTGCAAAATCACGGTTCCGAACGTAGTCGAATACCTTAAAGATCCCTCGATTGCTTGTTGGCTTGGGGGCTTTCCGCAAGATAAAATTCCTCGCACCATTGCACAGCTCAGGTGTCTCTTCCTGGGGAGGAAACTGGGGGGTCAACATTATATTGCGGTATTTGGTATTCCCCTAATATGGTGCCGCACTAACGAATTATATCAACTTTCGGGGAATGTGCTAGGTCTGCAATGGTAAATACCAATTCACAGCTCTATTAAAAAAAACAATACAGCTCTTCGTTTTATATTTACTGTTAAGGTTTGGAATGCGTATTGTATCTGATAACAATAATTTAAAGACGGCAAGCGTAATGAATGTCAGAACATTCTTTTTATTATTTGTTTACTAAAATAGAAATAAAAGGATGCTTATTTTACCAAATTCATTAGCTCGAAGGAAACATGCTAAAACAAATGTGTATATGTTATTATATACTTCATAATTTCTAAAAATATTATGAATTTATGTCCTATTTCAATCATTATATGTTTTGTAAAGTTTTATGAGCGAATGCATAATATTGACTTCTATGTTTAAGTGTTTTTTTTTCCATTTTAATTTTTTTCATTAAAAGAAAATTCTTTAAAAAATTCTTTGATTTGATATTATAATTACTAAGACGAGACATTAAATATTAAAAATCACGAAGTAAAACATTGTCCACACATTAGAAATCTCATTTTTTGTAAAAGAGTGAAAAAATAATAAATATTATTTGAAATTACTGTAAAATCCGGCGTATAACGCGCACTTTTAACTCAAGAAATAAGACAGAAATATACGGGGGCGCGTTATACGCCGGGTATAAAAAGGACAGCTCAAAAATTAATCAAAAGGATAAGAATAAAACAAAATTAGACTTCTTCATAGATCTGAATGCTCTTTATTTTACAGAAATGAAACGCCTTACGAACTTAAAAGTTTGTAGTTACAGAATATGCAATATTTATAAAAGTCTGGGATAATACCTCGAACAAATAACTTCTAAATATAAAAGCGTTGCACTTGTACAATTCAGGATCCTCCGCATAAAAAAGGTCACATTATGCGCCGAATACATCTAAAATCTAAAAAATGCAGCTTGAATGCATAGGTGCGTGTTATACGCCAGATTTTACGGTAATTACACCCAGCCATTATTACTTTTAGAAAAAACAGAAGCATAAAAATTTTTAATAAAAAAAGAAAATTATTGAAAGAATAAGATAATGCCAGATTTCAAAATTCAAGATTCAATAATTACATTTTCAATTTAGATGTGTTGGGGGGGAGCCAAAAAACTTCATGGATGTCAATAATTCTTAATCTGTTTGTAGAATGACAGAAAATCGTTCGAATATGTACACATATAAGTAATAACAATATTGAAAATCATTTACAGTTCATCACACAAAATAGAAACAGATATTTTACGACAATAAAAAAAAATCAAGACATTAAATCGAATAATAAAATGGGTTGCTAATTTGTTGAATAGATTAAATTAATGTTAAACCACTAGCTCCCAATGATTTCTCCGTCCATTTTAATTCCATTGACCGCTTGTGGGTTGTTAATTTGGAGAGATGCCAGCCAGACGCACCGCGAAGTAATCATGTTATCGTTTTAAAGACATTTTCTATAGCATCTCGGCGAAGTTTCATCAGTTTAATTACAGACTGTTTACGAAAACTCAAAGTTATGCATTGCGTGATCATATTAACTCGGGCTATTTTTAAAGTAGAAATTTGAAAGAAATGGTTATTCGTGTGAAAAGTAATGGAACGTTTCGGCTAGAATACTGTTAATGCTTTAAGACATGATTTCAGAAAAATAGTTATAATGATTTTAAGCGAATTTGGGGTTAATAACAATAAGGAAATTATTTGTAAACTTACCTGAATGTTTTAAAATTTCTGAATACAATATAAAAAGGTGTAAATATATTATATGTCAAATAAAAAATAAAAAAGCTGAAAAAAACAAGTAATATAAGAAAAATTAAGTCAATTTATACTTAGGTCAACTTTGAAAAAATTTATTTTAGTTAATTAAATTTAATTAATGAATTAATATTTGAAAAAACTGTATTAACATCAAGCGTCATCTACCACAAGTTTAAAAAATGTATTTGAACTTGAGTGACGCCATCTGTTGTAGCTAACTCTAACTTCATCAGAAATAACGCAGAATAAATTTAAAATTAAAAAGTAAAATTTAATTAATGAATTAATATTTGAAAAAAAAATTTATTGAAATAAAATGTCATCCATTCCAAATTTTTTAAATTTGCAACAGTGACATAATACATAATTGTAACATTTAATACATAATTGTAATTATAATTATACTTTGTATTATTTTTTACCTCACAAATTCGCCTATTAAGGAGTTTATTTTGAGACTTTACGGAAAACACACAGCTGTTAAATTCTCGCTTCTTAAATAAAAAGACAACATCTCACGAAAATAGATGCGAACTTTAAAAATATGCGCATAAATTCTAAGATTTCACATCGTCGTTCTATTTTTAACTAAACACAAGGCTCGTAAAAATATATGATTGTGAAGCAAACAATATAAAATGTAAGCATTTAGTATAATTTAAGCATACAATATCCTAACTTTTCGGATATTTAAATCATGTCCATATAATTTTTCCAAAACTGTTCCATGTGTTTGCAATGTACTACTCATAACTACAGGAATTTTTTGACATTAATATAAATTAGTACCGAATATACTGCTATTGTTTTCTAGAATGGAATAAAGTAATGATACCAGTTTCACCATTTTATTGGTAAATATATGTACATAACTTTTTTTTATATTATTACGCTTTAAATGAACTTTATACTTTTCTTTTTTTCCTTATTTAATTATTCTCAAATGTATAAGAAGAAAACATTTGTATCAAAAGTTCATCGATATTGATACTCTAAAGCAGAGGTTGCAGAAGTCTCTAAGCAAAGTGGTGGTCTATGGACGCGAGATCTAATCCACGAGAAAATTTCGCTGATCCCCGGAAAAATGTGGAATATATTTACTCATCAGGTTAAATTATGTTTTAAGATGTATTGAAACATAATTCAATTCATTGCAATATGTGAACAATTATAAAAACAGTACTTCATAGAATAACGCCATTTCATAAGAATGTATAATGCTTAACGTTTGATATACTTAAACCATTTTTAATTGTTTTGTTTATTTTATTATCGTTTATCAATAAAGTTTTCATAATTTGGTTACAATTAATAGTTTCATTTTATTAACTAGTACATTTTTAGTGTTCTTGCATGACATTTTTTTTTGTAAATATATACTTAACACTTAAAAATTCCTTCAGTAGTCCGCGCAGTTTAAATTATGGATTTACTGTGGTCCGTGAGGTCAAAATGTTTGGCGACCGCTGCTTTAAAGATATTCCAAGATTGATCGTTAAAGAAAGAAAGAAAATGCCTGAAGATTAAGGTATCCGACTACTTGGGATAACTTTTTTTTTTTAAAAAATAATGGAGATATGATTTTTTTGTGGTTTTTAGATTAATTTACTACATTTTAAGAAAAATATGTTAAAATTAAGAAGAGAAAAATAAATTATTATTACTAAATTAGAAAAAAATGGAGATAAAAATTTACAAAAAATTGCACAAAAGGAGCCTATTCTGTACAAAAAGCTGATGTACAAATTTTCAAATTTTCAATTTTAATGTGTTGCTTTGCTATTCCTTTTTGAAAAGACTCTTCAGGATAAGAGATATTTTAATTTTCACAAACACTTAGAAGACTTTATCTTAGTTATTATATGAAATTGCTTTAAAAAACCCCAGTATTTATATTTACGTAAGAGACTGTCAATGTTGTAATAAAATAGTGATTGATAAATCTGAAGGTTAAAACACTTATACTATAATACAGAACATACACAAAATATTTCAATAATTTATTTTCAAAACCTTTTGAGTAATCGCTGTCATGGTTTGAGCATTTTTTTTTCTTTAAAAAAAAAAGCACACACACACTCATTTTGAGTAAAACGCATTTTAAAGTATGGCGTCTGCTTTTATTAAAACACTTCTAGTTTTGTTCTGATGAACGGAAAATAATAAACTTTTGGTATTTTTATAAAGCTAATAAGGTAAATAATCATAAAAAAGATTTATCAGATTTTGGCAAATTTTCCAATTTTAGGGTAAATTGAGTGAGTGAATATTAACGTTGCACTGTTCAACTACATGAGGGCTTTTGGCGAAGGACCACGCAATTTTGAACCATGGTCAAGTGACGTGGACGACACCTGTGAGCTGGCAGCCCCCTCTCCTAACTAACACACCAACGGGAGAACGTTTGAGCTCTCAACAGATTTAACGTGCATCGCACTCACTGCTGGTCTTTAGTCGTACTGGGTTCGAACTCGTGACAAGGCCAGCCACGATCCGATACCTTTATCACTCGGCTACCACGGCCACCGAATTTTAGGGTAATCGGATATCTTAAACTGCATGTTCTTAAACTCAACCGGCCTCCTAATTCTTCTCAGCTTGTTTCAAGTAAATATACTTTCGCCTTATTTTGTAACTTCATTGATTTAATTTTATAATTGGTTTCAATGTTCTGATTTTAATATTTCATAGTTTTACTTACGTTAACTTACTTTCTGGGTTTTCTTACTTAATTGTTTAATTTTGTAATGTAGTTTGATTTTCTAATTTGTGATTTGTTTCATTGTTTGTCCTTTATTCTATTTATCTTATTTTGTTCGTTTTCATTACTTTTTCAACTCCCATGGGAAACTTGTGGTGTAAGATGTCTTCAATAAAAAAATAAATTCTTATTGTGTATTGTTGTTCAAATATTTAAACTTTTATTGTTTTGCAAATTGTATTTACAATAAAAATTAAAAAAATTCTTATGCTTTAATTTTTAAAAAAATATTTTATTTATTAAATAAATTTAAGTAGTCAATACTAATTATACGCTTGGAGAATTTGCTTTATTGAGAACCAAAATTAATCCAAGTAATTGAAATAAAATGCGTAAAATCTTACAAATTTTAAAATAAAAATGCTTACTATCTGAAAAAAGAATTAAAAATAAAAATTAGAAAATTTAAAGGACAACATGTTATTTAAATTTACATTACACATCTTAACTAGCACGGTATTAAAATTACTTCGTAAAAGAAGGAAAATGAATAAATTTCCATAAATTATTCGTAAAAACTCGTAAATAAATGAAATAATAAGCAAACTCGTAATTAAAATGTTTAATACAAGATAATCATATTTTTATGGTATTATTATAATAATATTAGTTTATGTATTAATTAAATCATCACAATTTCATTAATTATAAATTCTGTTTTTCAGATATTTTATTTCCTAAGGAGATATCAGAAAATACTGAAAACAGTGATGAAACTATATTAACTTTTCTGAAAATAATTTAAAATAAAAATTCTCTACTCGTAAATGAATTATTCATACGAGAAATAACTTCCTCTTTGATATCATTAATCGATTTAACATTTATTCTAACTTTAAGCATTTCAATAAAAGCAACATTTACGGATGGTAACCCTTAAAATAATTTCGACAAAATTATTCTCTCTCGTTTACATAACAAGAATCAAAGCGAAAAGATGAATTCTTCAACTGTGTGCAAACCGTTTCCTCATATTTGAAGTTTTAAAATGGGGAAACAACTCGACTGGAGTGTTTCCGAAATGGTCGATTTTCTTTGAAAGTCTCTCTTTGCTTGCCACAACTCCATTATGAAAATTTTTTTTCTTCTTGACAGTTATTAAAGGGAACGAATAATAGTATAATTATGCAAACATGAGAAAAGGTAACGCGGGGACAATTTATTTAATTTAACACATTTCGGAACATAAAACTTACGTTTTACTAACGTATTGGGGGTAAAATAGTTGCATAAATATTTTGTGGGGGTATTGTTAAAACACTCTTTAGAATGTGAATGAATCGATGAAAATTTTACTAAAGAAATATTTAGAAAATCCTTTTTTTTTATTAGAAAATTTCGTTAATCTCTTTTTACTCACAAGTACAGTACGTTACAATGCTTCATAAATATGTATTTTTGTTTCAATGAATTTCTAGCAAAATTGTTTCTTGCGTTTATTTTTCTTTTTTTCAACACTTTTTTAAATATCAAAATTTTAAATTTTAAAACAAGTTTTTGCTTTGTGTTGATTTCCTCTTAAATATATTTATAAATTTATTCTATTAGTCATAAGAAAACCTTGTGGTTTAAAATTTCCAGAAAAACATTTTCCAAAAATATTCATCAATGATAAGAATTTTTCAATAGTTCATTAAAATTGTCAAATATTTTAAAACATTATAATATATTTATTATTGCATCTTCGAGTTAAATAATGTGTCTGTCTTTAATATAATAAAAAGTATAATATTAGGAAATTAGAGTTTAATAATTCGCTTTTAACAATAACTCCTCGAGGGGGGGGGACTACCTCCTTTAGGTAAGTGTAAGATCTACGGCTTCAATGTGCCCGTGTTATTAGCTTTTTTTCAATATGTTTTTTGATTAAAGCGATAACATGGCCATCATTCTGTAGTAGTATTTCCCTATTTCTATTATCTTTCTTGAAAAATTAGCCTTCTCCTTCTCTTTTTTCCTAATAAATGGGTCAAACACATATACACATACACCTTCAAATATACAGGGTGATAATTTTTCTACACCCACATTCAAAATGCTGTAAAAAAAGAACCATTGTTCCGAATGACTTCAAATTAGAACTGAATATACTTGAAAAAAAAAAAAAAAAAAAAAGGAAACAGTATGGTATAAAAAATATGCGGTTTTTGGCCCAAGGACAGTTAAAAACCGATTTTTTTCATCCAATTTGGTACGACCTATCTGTTGTGGATAGCCTTTTTTTCAGTGTCATAACTGTTGTTGAAAGAAGTCATTTTCTCCCTCAAAGAACCAAAGCGACCAGCCCGATTAAACAGTGCAGTAAGTTTAATGTTTAATCCGTCATAACTCGATTTAAAATATCCAGTTTTGATATGCAGCTTACAGCGACATCTGTTGACACACTTTGGAACCTTTTTCTTATACCCCATACCGTTTTCTCTTTCTTCAAGTATATTTAGTTCAAATTTGAAGTATTACTAACGAGTGATTCTTTTTTTTACAGCATTTTGAAAGTGAGACTTTAATTATAATCATTCTGTATATATTGTCCCCCCCCAACTTTTTTTTGATAAAATATTGAAATTATTTTACCCATCCGGACAAACAAACTTTACTATGAAAATTAAGACTGTGTTCCACTCTGAGTGACAATAAATAATGTAAATTGTGTGTGTGAATTATCAACATTGAAAGGGAAGATAAATAACAAAATCAAAGTTGTACATATTCATTTACGGCCATCAGAAAAAGAGTAAGGATAAATGCTCAAATTATTAGCCAGATGTGGTGCTTCACTTTCCTTTATTTTTTATTTATTTTATTTATACATTTCGTACAATATCATTGTTAGTTGTTGACAAACACCCAAAATAATGTTTTTTCCAAAATTCCCAACATTCCAGAATATAATATGACACGTACTAAAAATATATACGTTGAAAATATTCCGATATTATTCCATTGAAAACGAGTCCATTGATATGATAAACCTTAACTTTTTGACTCCCGTTAGGAACCGGAGAAGAAATAATATATTTGATAATATTTTACGCTTTTATATTTCCCAGTTTTTTCAAGTTTTTTTTACCACCACGAATGTTTTTAAGGCTTAGGTATTGCAACATTTCTCCTTTGAAATGGTTTTGTGCATTGTCAGTAGGATTTTAAGGAATTTTACTTATAGCATACAAGGGCTTCTTTAATTCAGCTTCCTTCTGCTTTTAATCTAAATTATAAATTTATTTTTGCAAAACTGATATTGCAACTAAATTTTACTGCTAATTTTTAGTAGGAATTTCTACATGTTTAGTAATGACTTTGAGAATCTACCTATAAATAACAACTTTACGAATAACTTTACTAACACCTTTTTGTCAAATTCTTACTTTGATAAAATCATTCCAATACTGCATTTGAATGTAAACTTTGAAATTATTACATTGCTATATTCACCATGAATGCACATTTCTCAAAATAACTGAGAATGTTTCGATATTCGAACAATGGCAATTATAATGATGATTATAAATTCGAAGACATATTCATCAATTTAAATATAAAATGCTAGGTAAACATTATGCAACAACTTTTTTAGATAAATCCTAATATCCAAGTAGAGAATTTTTTTGTGTTTATGAATAGAACTTTTCCAAGATGATTACTTTCAAAACTCTTTAATTCCTTTCGAAATTACGTACATTACCAGTGCTAAGATTGGCATCGACGAAGATTTATAAATAGGTTATTAATGTTGATAATGCAATACCATCGACTACAATTAAAATGTGCGCTGATAATTTATGGATGAGACTTGGCAACCACAATTACTTGTTATCTGAAATATTAATACAATAGAATGGGAAATAATGTCCTTTGAATAATATCTGTAGATGAAGTATATATAATTCAAAGATATATAGTTACTTGTTTGATTATTCTAATAAATGGGAAAACTGCATGTTAAACTACGCTACAATACTTATTTTCATAAATTATAGAAGAGATTAAATAATACAAAGCCGATATATTGTAGAAATAATAAACTTTATGTATTTGTAAAATATTCACAACTATCCAAGAAATCATTCAATAAATCCAATTTTGTGAATTAAACTACAGATAGCTTTATGAGTTAAAAATAAATGAATTTTTAAAAGTTTATTTCATCTTATATTTTTTTTTATGCAAATGGTTTTATAATTTTTATATGTGTAACTATTTACAAAGATATTTTTCTAAAAAAATAGGCAAATGATATTTTTTGAAAATGAATCACCTCGTATTGGTTATTTTGTTTTATTTTCCTTTTGTGTAAATGGCAGCAAAATAGGTATATCTAGCTTTGTTCCAAATATCATTTTTTAAAAATTATTAATTTGAATTCTATTCTGAAATGTTAAACTGAAGTTATACTTTATAAAAGTGTTTATGCTTATTTTTTAATGATGTTTGCTAGGAATTTTTGTAAATGAAATTACACGGAACGCTCTTATAATTCTGGCATCATCAAATGGAATTCAATACAAAGAAAAGTTTTTTCATAGAATAGCTAAAACCAGGTTTGCGAAAAACTACTAGTGGTAAGTAATTGCATTTATGGTTTTTGTAGAAATTCCCGTGTCTGAGTAAGGGAAATGGGTGCATTCCTGTCAGATAGAATTTTTTGCCTGCATATAATCAGTAGAGAGAGAGAGAGAGAGAGAGAGAGAGAGAGAGAGAGAGTTATAAAAATGGTATGTTACACTCCTGGAATAATTAGGTCGGAGAAATTCTATAGTTTTTCGAATCTCTTTGTATTAGTGGTTGTAATAACGTTTTTTTTACTAAGAAGATAGAGTAAAAATACACTTATTTGTAAAAATCTCGTTTTATTTTCGTATTAAAGTCGTAATTGTACAAGCTTATTATACAGTTATTTAAGTTGAGATTATTAATTTATTCTTACCTGAGCTATTTACTTTTTTGTTTGATTACACATTGTTCATAAAATTAAAACAAAATCTATGTCTATTTAGGGAATGGATAATTTTTGCTGGACAATTCCTTTGTAATGTTATATACTTTAGATTTAAGATATTCTCAACTTCTTGTATAATTGAATTTTGAAACATTCTGCTTTTATTATTTAAAGTAAAAATTCTACTTAAGGTACTTACAAAATGCTGCTTTTCAAAATTGATGAGTGATTGAAACACGATGAATGCATAAACCTAAAACATAAGGACATTAGCCAATTACATATGTAATAATAATCTTTGAAATAACTTATTTGTTTTGAACCAACAAATATTTTACACAATTGTCCTGTCTGAATTAAAGACATTGGTTTGCTAAAAATAAATTTTATGAATCACAATTATTGTTATTTCTTAACTTATTTCAGCTTTGTGTTTATCTTATAATACAATCAGATGATTTTGAAGAATGTAAATATGTGCATCGAAAGCATTGTTCCGGTACACTGAAAACATATTTATATTAGAGTCATCATAAACAATACCGCAACATAAGACAATTATATTCGGTACTTATGTATTATAGCTACCGTATTGGCGACATTATATGAACCGTAGCACATGGCTGCCAATTCAGCTCGTATAACACATGTGAAATTAGGTTTGCCCCCCAACTTGGCGAGTTACCTTGAACGTCTGCATTGTTGTGATAGGACGTATCTTATATTTCTTTAAATGTAATTAGTGTAAATTATTTTTTTTTAAATCTTAAAAACATGATAAACAAGTAATATAAAGTGTTTTTTTTAAGTCAATTCCTACTTAGATCAACAAAGAAAATTTTATTTTAGCTACTTTTTATTAAATAGTTACAATTAATATAAATATGCATATACATAGGACAGAATAACAACATTAAGTGGTTATTAATTTGTATTAGTTATCGTTAAAATATCGTATTGTCTTTCAAAACAATCGTGTATATAACATTTCGGTTCAACTGAATGCTTTAAAACGTGAAAAAAAAAATCTTTTAAAACGTTTTGACCCAAGTCGCCAAAATGGTCGCTAAGTCACCAAAAAAGGATGCCAACGTGGCTGTATTTGTAATTCTTTAACTAATTAGTTCTAATCAATTAATTTTTATTTATTATAATTAAATTATTGTATTGTCATTCAAAATAATCATGTGTATAAAATTTCAGCTCCATTGAGCGCTTTAAAATGTATTTTATTAACTATTGAAAATTCCACCAAGATAAATAAATAAATATATAGAGAGTGTGAGCTAATAGTAGAAATTGAAAAATTGAATTGTAATTAATTCTGACAGTTACATCTGCAATAATATTTAATTTTTTTAATCTTAATGAAGATTACTATTTTACTTGAATCGTATTATTTAATTTAATACATTGATGTTATTTTTATATTTAATATAAATAAGTTTTTACATTGAAATTAAATACATAAATTTTATTTAATATAATTTTTTACTAAATTTAAATTTCTTTTTAATTTTAACTTATATTTGTAGGTCAATACATTTTTATTCAGAATAAAAATAGGGCTCAATTCATGGATTTCAGTGATAAAATTTAGCAACATAAAAATACTTTGTTGTACAAATTTTTCAAAACGTTTAAAATTAGGCTTTTGATATTTTTATCTCGACTATATTTTTAGTCGTACAATAGATTTTGCACGGAAGTAATGTCTGAAACAATTTAATGAGTTCTGAAATTCCGTTTCTCAAAGTTCCATTCTATTCAAATCCCTTATTCTCACAAGTGATTATATTGCTCTTTTCAAACTTCATTTAAAGATTCTTAAAGATTATTCAGACCAATTACAAGGGATGAAATTTAAGTTACAGGTAAAATAAAAAATTATTAATCCATGAATATCAGTTCCATATTATTCTGTAATCCGTTATAAAAAGCATAGTTTCCAGAAAGAAAAAAAGGCCCTTTGTAAGAAAAGCAAATACGTTTTTCATCAATCGGTTTTAAACAAAGAATTGTTTTATTTTTCCTTTCAATTTAAAAAAGTATCTATTTCCTTTACTTAGATTCATATGCAATTGCACTGTAGTTTAATTGTAATAAAACATTAAAAAGATTAATTTTTCAGTAGTAAAAGGAATTATTATAATTAATAGAATTATTATTAATTTTATATGCATAAAGGGTTTATAAAAAGTCTCAGTCTGCATGAAATACAAATAATTCCTTAATTAAGAGATATAAATTTAACTTTCAGTTACTTTAACTTTGTGTGTTTTATTTTATACTAAAAGATCTCATTCTTTATTAATATATGAGTGTTTACTTGAAGGTCTAAGAAAACTACTTATGTACAAAATAACTACTCATTTCCGTTCCAAAAACTTTATATATTGCTTATGAAGTATGTGAAAACTTTAATTACATTTTAATAACTTAGTGAAATAATTTTTAAACGCATAATTTCATAAATCCTGATATTATTTCAATATTGATACTATTTTAAATAATTTCTGATTTAATTCTCCTGATTTTTCACCCATAAATTAATTAACGTATTGAAATACATTCGAGCGTTTATCGGAAAAAATAATTCCAATAGCGCGTTCATATTTAATTTTAAAAGACATAACTCTCCATGAGTTTAGGCTTCTATTCATGTGTAAAAAATTAGATTTATATTTTTAAAAAATTTTCAACAACGAAGGTGATAATTATTATTAATAACACTTGTATTCACTCTAACGATGCTTTTCTCAGCAAAATTTGAATACAATAGAAGCATATTCAATAGTTATTGCAACAGAATGAAATTGACATTTTTGTCTTCCACTTAAATAATTATATGTCGATAAAGAAGAATCATCATCTGAAAGAAAACTTCAGTTGGGCCTCAGGTGTTTATTTTGAATCGAATTCTCTTATTTTAAAAGTGATAAAATGTAAATTGTGTTTTTACAGCCTGAAATAATACCCTTTAACGACCACATGCGTCTAACGACTGTGACATCAGCTTGAATAGTCAATGAAAGAATATTATGCAACGTACTGTTTGTGGCTTTTCCATGAACAAAGAACATGAATGCATGGCCGAAATCTGAAAACTTAAAAAAAGAAAACTTTTATAACTATTGGGACGGTTAAAGGCTTACTTCAAGCACAAAAGTTTGCGATATTGTTTGCTGAGTACTATAAAACATTTTTGTAAAAAGAGCTAACAAACTTTAAACCATTAAAATGTAAGCTATTGTTGTAAACTGTCATTTTATCTCGCCCCCTTGCACCTCTAAAATTCATTCGCTACGCAAATAACAGTTTTAAAATGAAAGTTAAAAACGTACCTTTTATAATTTATTCGTCAAGTGGAACTTATTACCATATTGTTGTGTTTTGCGTTTAATAATTTTTTGGCCTTTTGACTGTTCTGTGTTAAAGATTTATTCAATGCCTTGAATGGTTATTGTTTAGTGTTCTATATATAGGAATTAAAAAAAAATATATAAACATTACATGAATTGACTCCTTGATTAAAAATTATGGATTGCTTTTAAATTTAAATGCATAGCTTCGAAAAATCCATATTATTTTGAAACACTGATGGGCCATACAATAGATATATGTAACAATGGTATCATTATTTCCCTTTATTGTAGGTTTATAAATCTCAAACAATAACTTTTTTAAGATAGGGGACTCATAGGTGTTAATTTTGTCTCGAGAGCCAAAAATATAAACAAATGTTGACTACATATAATTCTTTGAGATTAAACCTAAATAACTCGATTTCTTTACACAATAATTATGAAGGAATAAGGTTTTCAAAAAAGTGTAAAACGATGTTTCTCAAACTTTCAAAGCTTGCAACCCGATTTTCAATCATAATTTTCATCTCGCCTCCTTCAATCAATAACAATGTACTGTATGCAATAAAAATGTATTTTAACCCTAAAGCTACAATATTAAAACATTATTACAGTTACAATAATGTATAAAAGCTACAATATTAAAATACAATACTCTTTAACTATAAACCATAAAAATTATCAAGATAAGGATTAAATTTTGTATACAACAAGCTTATGGAAGTTACTACTAATTATTAAACTTGTTTTTAATGTATCGATAAATTAATTACCAAAAACACTGTGCAGTACTGATATACTTATAAGTTTATTTAATCATTGCATATGTGTATTTAATTTTTATTATGGCAAAATATTAAAAATTCTAGAAAAAATTCAGAATTTTAAATGTTTTGTTTTCGATTTTTCAATATGCTCGCTCCCTCACATAGGGATATCACGCCCCCTTAGGGAGGCGCGCTCCACTGTTTGAGAAACGCTGCTGTAAACGCTCTAAATTTTCATTTAACGATGAAGAAAAAATTATGTTAAAGTGTTATAAAAGTTTTACAGTAATGCATACTAGGCTAAAATGGATATTTAGAAGGCCTAAATTTTCCAATACTTAAAATTTGTTATTACAGTATCTCTTTGGACCGACAAGCTATCTAAGCCAGCTTCAGTTGCCTAACATTTTTTATTCTAGAAGGATGCATTAATTGATTTTAAGTTTCGGATATTGAAATATATTTAATAATGTGGAATTTATGAATTTTACAATAACATTTATAATTGCCGAATACATAAAATAATTATAGTTAATTCAAGAGGAAAAAAAATTTTCAGAATAAAATATGTAGTTTTTATTGGGTTTTCATCTTTTGTAGTTTTTTGATTTACTGGAATTGGTTGCTCAAAAACTCCGCATATTCTTTCAATGAAATAAAGTAAGTTTTCATTTGAGAATTAACTAACTTAACAATGAGATATTATGAAAAATGAGGAATTGAAGCTTTAAAAAAAATCAAAAACATCTGGGCCGAAAAAAAAATTTGAAAATAAAATAAAAATTCCCTTTATGATTTTTAATATCCCCCCCTCATACAATATTAACAAAGCAACAATAATAAAAGATGATATTTCAGAATTTTTACTTTTTATTGCTTCTGCCTGGGTATACGTATATCATGGTTAAGATATTAAATCTCAAAGATAAATGTAGCAGCTATGTTATTTATAAATCAATCACGACGAGAGCGACCTTAAGGTATCCGACTACGTTCGGGACCGTGATTTTAAAAAAGCGCATAAATGGATAATCGTCAGTGTCACTTAGATTCACTAGATTAGAATACATGTCACTTAGATTAGAATACATGTATAAAATTGTTTTAAGGACATTTTGACAAAAAAAAAATTATTTAAATACAATATTTTGGCAAAAAATTAACTTAGAATAATTTTTTTCCAAGTGTTCTTCTTTTGTGAAAAATGCTTCTATTATAATAATATTTTGCCTGTATATAGCTCAGACCTCTCTACAGAGGCTCAACTAGAATTTTTGAAAAATTCACATTATTTTCAGAGTTACCACCAATTTTAAATAATCATTGGCGTTTTTTTCTTAAACTTGCTTCCCTCTGTGGTCGTAAAACATGGATAAACCCACTTCTAAGGTGCATATTTCAAAAATTCTATTTGAACCTCTGTACAGAGGTCTGAGCTATATACAGGCAAAATATTATCATAATAGAAGCATTTTCACAAAAGGAGAACATTCGGAAAATAAATTATTCTAAGTTAATTTTTTGCCAAAATATTGTATTTAAATAAATTTTTTTTGTCAAAATGTGTCCTTAAAACAATTTTATACATGTGTTCTAATCTAGGTGAAACTAAATATCATGAAGATTATTCATTTATGCGCTTTTTTAAAATCACGGTTCCGAACGTAGTCTGATACCTTAATTTCGTCTTTTCAATAAACTAAAAAGCTACGTTAGTCTAGTGGTCAGGGTAATGAACTTGTCAGCAGCGTTGTCATAAGTTCTAGCCTAGTACCACAGAACACACGAGCCTAGTGCAACTGAATACCCCTTAACTGGTTTGCCCATACACAGTACGGGTCACCGAAAGCTGGCTACAACCGGTTTTCTGGTACGTTGTACGGGCACCGATATTTTCTCCTTTCTATTTTTGATTTGCACATATTTTTGATTCTCCTAGTGAGATTATTAGTGCTAGTGTGTTTTTAAGAAATGCAATTTGTCCATGGTACTAGAATGCTTCTCATCTGGGATTTCCTTTGTACTGAAGGCAGGAAAGTTTCATTGAAGATAGGAACTTAGATTCCTGAAAATATTCGATAAAGAACAAGATTTGGCAACGTAATGTGTAATTTGTTGTTTGAGAAGAAATGAAAATGGAAAGATAATCCCAAAAAACCGATATTATCTCTCACCCATTGCAATGCGCAAGACTGAGTATTACACTTTACTTCAAATTTCGTGTGCATGTAGTGGCCGCGGTAGCCGAGTGGTATAGGTATCGGATCGTGGCTTGCCTTGTCACGAGTTCGAGCCCAATACCACTAAAAGACCCACCGTGTAGGGAAGCGATGCACGTTAAATCTGTCGAGAGCTGAAACGTCCTCCCGTTGG
>BMAV01012294.1:0-24903 GCA_019973955.1 Trichonephila inaurata madagascariensis | reverse complement strand
GGTTCAAAATTACGTGGTCCGTCGCCAAAAGCCCTCGAGTAGCTGAACAGTGCGACGTTAATATTCAATCAATCGTTTGCATGTATTTATCCGAACACACGTAAAATCATCAATCTTTTTTAAAAAAAGTACGAACATGAAATATTTTTGTATGATAGTAATTATCTTAAGGTATTTAAAACATTTTTCATAGCATGCAGAGTGTACTCATAAAAATCAAACATTTAGGGTTTTTTGTGCTTCTCAAATATGAAATGAAAAATAGTGTGAAATCTTTAAAATTGAAAATAAAAACAAAATTCTTCCATTTTCGCATTCTGTTAAATATTATGCTTAGTTATATGCAATAAAAAATGTGCCTTTTTTGGAACATTTTCGGAATTAAGTCAGGGGTACTCAATCTTTTTTTCAGCTGGGCCGCATATACATATATCAGCCATTTCACGCGGGGTGTATACATACGTCAGTCATTTCACGAGGGCCGCATACATATGTCAGGGACTTCACGTGGGCCGCATACATATGTTAGCTATTTCACGCGGGCCACAACACTAGGTTAAACGGGAGGAGGGGGGATGCTTTAAGACCAAAAGACAACATTGGAAATTTAAAATGTGGAAAATTAGTCAAATATTATGAACCCTGTGTGTGTTGCTTTTTTTAATATTATTATTTTATGTATTTTTTATTTTTTTCACTAACACTAAATTAAAAGAATTTAAAAAACGCTTCTTAACAATTTTTGCATCAGTAAATGATTTCATATGATTACCAATAATACAACAAGCATCATAGGATTTCTTTGTTACTGCTGTGACATTACCACTGACAAAACATTTTGTTGCTGTTGCAAAGATTATTCAATAAAGCCTATTTACATCTCTTGAAAGAGATCTGGGAGGAAAAGTGTCAAAGAGTGACCCTTTTCACTGGTATTTTTAAATACAGCCCTTTCGTGACAAATCAAACACGTACTGATCCGTATTTTTTTTTCACTACAAAACAATCATCCTTGAAATTATTTTAATATTTTTCGCTTGCAAGGTATGAAAGATAGTTAAAAATTAATTCCACCCGTAAAATTGTCGCTACTCTACTGTTGTTCGTTATCATTAACCGTAACAGTTAAAAATAGAAAAAGAATATCAATTAGCAGCCAGACGACATCGACAGCAAAAAAGCAAAACTGATAAATTTGATTTCTGGTCAAAGAATTTCCCACCAAATTTTTAATACATTGTTCTTAAATAACTGAATTTCTCAGAGCAATAAGTCATGGCCGGGCCACCTAAAGAGGCTCGGTGGGCCGCAGGTTCAGTATCGCTGGCTTAAGTGGTTAAATCTGTCGAGGCACAAAGTACTCCAGATAGTTTGAAAATTCGGAGAGTGGGTGACAGCTCAGGTGTCTTCCTCGTCACCTGACTATGGTTCAGAATTGCGAGGTGCGTCTCCAATAATCCCCGTGTTGTCTTCTAGAGCGATGTAAATAAACACTCACTCAATAAATGAGTTCATTTCACTGTGAGGGAAAATACTGAAATCTTAAAACATATTCGAACACTAGGTAAATAATTTTACGTAGTACGATCCCACAAAATTCGAGGACTGTGGCCATTGCTGACGACAAAAGCAAGTACTTGAAGATAAGCTTTTTGAAATGGACTCTCCTAATCCTCTCCTACCTGACCATCTTAGTTTAGTCCATGTCGTAGATAGAACCGCACACGCAGATGTTATCTTCCGAAGCTAGTTAGATTTGCTCCACCATGTAAGAAAGATGGCTTTTCTTGAACAGCTTTGAACATTAGAGTCTGTCAATGCTTTGGTAAAACACCAATGGAGACTTTGGAAATGGTAAGTAAGATGTATGGTGAATCTACCATGATGAGATCCTAGGTTTATACTAATAGAATCGGCGTATTAAAGAGAACTGAGAATCCATCGAAGACAATGAATGCGTTAGACAACCTCCGACTTCACGGAACGTGGAAAACTTTGCTTTGGTGTCTGAATGTGTTCGAAAAGATCTTCGCCAAACACTTTAACAAATGAAGCTACACACCCCTCGAAGACGTCCTTTGAGGGAATCCATTCATCTTGAACGGCCTCAGTTCTGGCAGAGTGACGATTGGTATCTTCTGCATGACAACTCACCAACACATAGATCCCAATTGGTAAAATAGTTCATCGCCAAAGCTTGCATTAACGTGCTTCCACATCCTATCTATTCGCTAGACTTCGAATCAGGGGATTTTTAACTTTTCTCATCAATGAAAAAATATTTACAGGGACACCGTTTTGTATCGTGAGATTAGGTGAAAGCAGCATCACAGGAGGCCTTACGGGAGGTTGCAAAAAATGGCTTCCAGATGTGCTTCCAAAAGTTATACGAACGCTACCAGAAGTGTATCGTCCTCCAAGGGGCCCACTTTGAAGGTGGATGTGCTTCATTGCTGTGAACTATTCAAGATAAGGTTTCCTACACCTTCTCCCTGAACTTTTGGATCATATTACGTTGATTAATTGTTATATGTTCATGTTATATACTTAAACGATAGGGAGTTCTGTTTTACACTTCCATGGTTTCAGTAAGTGAAGAGAAAAAAAAAAGTACTTGGTAATCAAACGTGATAAACTTCTATTCCAATTCTTTTATTTCCCCCACAACTCCCTATAGTGAGGTAGCTAGAAATAGGTAGCTAGATTAGTTATAAACCGTACAAACTGTCAAGATTAGTGTTAATTTTTGTATAAATTTTATATATGACAACCCCATGGTGTCACTGGTAGTTATTAAACTTGTTCTTAACTTAGTGTTGTTTTTTAATCTCTGAAAAATACTTTTAGAGCTTAAAACTGTTAAAAATATTTGATAAATGTAATACGAAAAAATTGGAATAATGCATCAAAAAAGATTGAAATGATAAAAATAATGACGACATTTTTTTAGATGAAAATCAAATATATTTTGAAACATTATTCATATATTTTAGATTTCTGACACATTTTTAGTATCTTGCGTCTAATTTTCTGTAATTTCAGGGGATGCTTTAAGTACTTAGCTCAATTAAAACTCCATGTGATTAAATAACGTTGAAAAATCATCGAACATAGGAAAAATTCTACTTTAGAGAGCTCTATTATCTTTATTTTAAATATACTTCCAAGTAAAGTTTTAATGAAAGTAACTTATTAGAGTTAATATATTATAAAATTGATATATATATATAGTTTTAGTTAATATTACAATTAAAATTATAATTTATATTATATTAGTTAGTATTAATCTAGTTTAATGTTTTATTTTGTTAAGTGTTAAGGTACAATTATCTTATATTTGGAATTTCTTCTAGCAAAGATAACATATTTAGAATTATATTTTTTGATGAAAAGCTATGTTTTTAATCTCAACGAAATTATTATTCAGGAGGTTTATATTATATTAACATATATATTTATTGTTTTATAATACAATCGGTTAGCCATTAAAGTATCGAATTTCCATGATAAAATTCTTTATCAAAGTAATGCTTGCAAGAAAAAAATATATATGCATTTCCAAACAGATTAATATTTTCCAAACAAATGTAAGCCATTCTACACACTCAAAAAAACTATAACCCGAATTTTTCTCAGAATATACAAGTTATTTCAATTTATATTTCATCTTTTCCACGAATTTTCAACAAACATTTAGCATTGCAAAAAAGGGACAAAATAATAAAAACACATTCCAATCAGAATCGGTTTGTGGGAAGCACCGCTTTTTTATTGTTTCTCGAGGAAAATTTTAATAATACCCGAGGGAGCTATCTGAAAAGATAATACTTTTTTATGCTATGATATTCAGAGATATTGAATTTTCCCTGAAAAATGAGATTTCTTTTTTGCGATCGACAAAAATGTTTTGATTGAAAAGCGTTAAAGTATTCTCGAGGAAATCGAAAAACTCTTTGTAAATGGCAGAAGTTTACCTTGTGAACTGATGTCAAAGCCTTAAGTAAGGAGATCAGAAAAGAGGAGCATGAAAAATGGAAATAAATTTGTTTTTTTGAATATTTTAGTAACGGGGTATGTTGTAGCGAAGACTACGAAGATAAATTTTGAATCAATTTGCTACTGGAGCTATTTGCTACTTGTTACACTTTAAACTACAAATATTTTGAATTTAAAATAAAACATCTGTAAGACTTTAGAATGAATTCTATTAAAATTTCAATTTTCTTTCATACGATAGAGATGGAAATTAAACCTTTCTTCATGTTGTTAGATTTGTTCCTCGAAAAACCGTGGAAAAACATTTGGGGAAGGGCTCCGTGTTATATCCAAACCATGCATGACTAGAAAAAAAATTTTGAACGTGAAAAATTGAATGAAAATTAATAAAATTCAGTAGCAATTTCGATAACAGTTTTTAGAAAGGTTTTAGATTTATATAAATTTAAATTTATGTAAACAACATATACTTAGCTATGCATCTAATTACACATTTTATGTTTGTGTATTTAATATGTATACGTTTAGCATAACAAATTTAAATATTTAACTTCAATACAGAAGTTCTATACTACATTCTTAATTTAAACTATAAGTCATTTCCAAATGCTATAATTGTTTGAAAGAACAATATTATTACGTTTGTACATACGTGGGGGTAGTTTTCCATTATAAGATGCATAACCTAGCTTTGGCGATGTCTTTTCATTTTGACGAATCCGTCCCAAGTATAACATTTAAGTACCAATATTTGTAATCATTAAAAAAAAAAAAACTATAAAACTTTTAAAGACTCTTTTTAATATTATAAACAATATTTGATTAAAAAATATTTAAAATCTCTCAGTGCTTCGTTATTGTTTTACGTGTATTTAAACAAAAATGATTATTCGAATACCGATTGATTTAATGATATCAGCTTTATTTTACAAACGAAGAATACATTGGTAATATATTCCTTGTTCAATATTGATAGTTGTAAACTTGAAATTTCGAACCATGTTTGATTTATTAAACTCGATACTATTATAATTAAAAATAAACTGGATACAAAAGCAAATTAATTGTTAAAAATGTGTTCATGTATTTTACTTTAGATACTTGCTATTATAGAACTCTTCTCCAGAATATTTTGGAGAAATAACCTTTTAACTGTCATGCCCGAGATTATCTCGGGCACAGCACTGGTGTTCGAAAACGTCACGCCCGAGTATTACTCGGGGTATTTTTTGAGTGCATCGTATCGTTTTACCTGAATATATATCGGGAGACGTTTATTTCGGCTTCATCTCTTTGTCAAACCCGATCGATTCTCGGGAAAAGTTAATGTGCGCTCAATTCAATAGATGACGGCACTTTACTGAAGACTTCAAAGGTTAGAGGTTAGAAATTCTTTGGTTCAAAAAAATTTGACAATTTGTGTACCCAAATCATCAAAATAACTTGACAGTTAAAGTGTTAATTCTTTTTATCTGAAAATTACTTCTGTTTCTCTTTCACTCTCTCAATATTTTTCCTTCTCTCTCAATATTTTTCTTTTTATTTCTCTCAATCTCTCTCTTGTTTTCTCTCTCAATCTTTCTTTCTTTCACTCATAATCCCTTTCAATTTCTCTTTCTCAATCTAACGCTTTCTTTCTCTTCAATCTCTTTCTTTCTCAATATATCTCTATCTTTCACGATCTCTCTTTCTTAGTCTCTCAATCTCTCTATCCGTCTTTCGCTCTCAATCTATCTCCGTCTTACTGAATCTTTCTTTCTATATTTTCTTTTCTTAATCTATGTCTTTCCATTTCTCTCTTAATTTTCAGTTATTTCTATAATTCTAATAAAAACATAAAAAACTATTTATTGTACAGCCTTCCAAATCATTTTAAGCATTTTCTTCCTATAACATTTTCTTCATAATACCCTTAAACGGAAATACACCCAACTATTTTGACAAGATAAATTGCATTGTCTTTTGCCCTCTATAATATTCTGTTCTCTTGTAAGACTGATTGAAAATATGATATGAAAATAAACATTCTACCTTTATTAACTAGTACTTCTTGTTTCTCTGTAATAACTAGAAATAGTAAAACCTCAATGCCTCTACACTTCCTTTCATATGAATATTTTTAAAAAAATGTGTATTTTTTCCTCCCAAAATTATCAAATTATAAGAATAAATGAAACTCATATAGAGTACAAATGACATTGGGATGAGATATAATTCTGCACCTCAATTTCTATCAAAAAAACTACAAAAAGTGCAGAAGTTCCCAAAAGGAAAATGCATCACATACACAGTATATGTTAGAGGTTATTACGGTCATTATAAAAAATACGAATATATTTTTTTTGATTGATTGAAAAGTTGAAGGATCTACTACTTCAACTATTTTACAAAACGCACGCTTTCGCTTTAACGCTAAAGTTTCACTATTATTAATTACTTTTTTTAATCCATTTTCCTAAAAATGTAACCGTATTGGTTAGCTGAAATTCATATTTTATTTCAAGGTAAATATTTTTCTCCTTATCAATAGCATGGTTTTAAAGATTCATGAAAATTTTATGGGTGAGACAATTTCTTTCGTTGTTTTCCTTCGTTTAAAGCAAAACTCCCGAGGAATATTTTGTGGCTTTCAAATTTCGAAAAAAATGTCGTCCTCTAGGCTTTGGGAGGATTTTTGAACTCTTTCTTTTCTACTTTTTTCGAAGAGGGTTACTTTGAAATTGCTTTTTTAAGAATTTAAATGTCTTGGGCAAGATATTTCCTTTTTGAAACTTTTCGGCAAACTTCAAATACTTCTTTGCTTCTTATGCATACAGGTAAATAATATGACCCTCCTGAATTTTTCGAAATTGATACCGAGTGTTGAAAAAGTATTGCCACTTTTACAAAGAGAATCTTTGAATGATTTGTTTCCGTTCCTTATTTCCTCGATACATTTTTTTTATTAATTTTATACAAACGATTGAAATTTTCGTGGTCTCATTTTGGTTAATAGTTAGCTTAACTATAAACAAAATTTGTTTTAGTAAAAATTCGAAACTCCTTATAAATATAAATGAATAAATTTGCAAATAAAATGTTGTTAACATTACAAGTGCGAGATTTTATTAATTACATCTTTGAAAAATCATTTTTTTTTGTTTGCCTTTAAGGTGTCCGACTACGTTCGGAACCGTGATTTTGCAAAAGCGCATAAATGGATAATTTCCATGATATTTAGTGTCACTTAGATTAGAATACATATATAAAATTGTTTTATATTAAGGACATTTTGACAAAAAAAATTATTTAAATACAATATTTTGGCTAAAAATTAACTTAGAATAATATTTTTTCAAAATGTTCTCCTTTTGTGAAAACTGCTTCTATTATAATAATATTTTGCCTGTATACAGCTCAGACCTCTCTACAGAGCCTCAACTAGAATTTTTGAAATGTTTAATTTAGAAGTAGGTTTATCCATATTTTACGACAGCAGAGGGGAACAATTTTAAGAAAAAAACGCCAATAATTGTTTCAATTGGGGGTAACTCTAAAAATAATGTGAATTTTTCAAAGACTCTAGTTGAGCCTCTACAGAGGTCTGAGCTATATACAGGCAAAATATTATAATAATAGAAGAACTTTTCACAACAGGAGAACATTTTGAAAAAAGATTATTCTAAGTTAATTTTTTGCCAAAATATTGTATTTAAATAAATTTTTTTTGTCAAAATGTCCTTAAAACAATTTTATACATGTAGTCTAATCTAAGGGACACTAAATATCATGGAAAGTATCCATTCATGCGCCTTTTTAAAATCACGATACCTTAACGCATTTTAACTTTCTTACGTAAAAAAAATGCTCAAGTCCGATAAATAAATGGATGCACCAGTTATAAATTCAAATACAGGTTCTGTTTCTGTTTAATTTGAATGTATTCTTTTAAAGGTGAAATTGCTTAAAGAGAGTGTCATCTGTAACATAACGTAAATTTGTGTTATTTCGAGACCATTATCTCTCATAATCAATCAACTCTGAATTTAAAGTTCATAAAAATAAATACTAAAAAAACCAAACAACATTTTCTTTTCTCAAACGTAATTCAAAAATAAATGCAGAAAAATCTCATTCTAATGATTAGTACTGATTTCTTTCAAAGTAACATAGTTTCTCTCTCTCTCTCTCTTCAAACCACACAAAAAAGTATTTTTGAAAAAAAAATGCAGGGTAGTTGAAAACTTTTTAATCACACTACAAGAAATTTTTTAAAAACATCCTTTCATTGCATGCACTTAAGGTATCCGACTACGTTCCGAATCATGATTTTAAAAAAGCGCATAAATGTATAATTGTCATGATATTTAGTATCACTTAGATTAGAATACATGTATAAAATTGTTTTAAGGACATTAGGACAAAAAAAATTTATTTAAATACAATATTTTGGCAAAAAATTAACTTAGAATAACCTTTATTCCAAATGTTCTCCTTTTGTAAAAAATGCTTCTATTGTATTAATATTTTGCCTGTATATAGCTCAGACCTCTGTACGGAGGCTCAACTATGATTTTTGAAAAATTCACATTATTTTCAGAGTTACAACCATTTGAAATAATTATCGGCGTATTTTCTTAAAATGTCTCCCTTCTGTTTTCGTAAAACAAGGATAAACCGACTTCCAAGTTATGCATTTCAAAAATTCTAGTTGAGCCTCTGGACAGAGGTCTGAGCTGAATACAGGCAAAATATTATTATAATAGAAGCATTTTTCACAAAAGGAGAATATTTTGAAAATGAGTCATTCTATGTTCATTTTTTGTCAAAATAGTGTAGTTAAATAATTTTTTATTGTAATACTATTCTTAACCCAATTTTATATCTAATCTAAGTGATGCTAAATATCATAAATATTATCCATTTACTTACTTTTGCAAAATCACGGTTCCGAACGTAGTCGGATACCTTAAATGTAATAGGCAATCAATTATAAAAAACAGATTTTACGTGACTGCTCAGAAAACTATTGTACGTTTACGGCCAAAAGTATTAAGTCAAGAGTCACACTTCATTTTATATCAACAAATACTATCATTAAAAGAGAATATTTCTTAGAATTTGTTTCAAATCTTTTTATGATTATTTTAATGGGGTTTTGGTTCATTCAATTAAAAAAATGTTTTTTTCAAAAGGCCTATACAATCAACCCTCTTTATCTGTCTATTCATCGCATACTTCCTTACGTAAGTTTTATTTTTTATTAAAGATGGTAATCCTCTGGACAAAATGCAAGTTTTCATCACCCAAAAGAAAAAAAGCATCATTTTGTATTTTCTCATTATTCTGAAAATTATATTATTATTCTCATTCGTTTAAATTTATATCTCTTTTATAAACAGTAGTTAAAAATCTGATTACCATTTTTTTTTTACTAAAAAGGAAATGATATCCAAGTAAAAAGTTAAAGTTCTGCTTTTTTAATCCTCCCCCCGAGAAAGATAATTCGATTAGTACTCGGAAAGACTGAAGAATAATAAATTCTAATTTAAAACTATAAGAGTTACCCAAGGTAAAAGTGTTAATGAGGCCTAATCCTTTTCAATTTATTTTTAGAAAATAAAACACACGAAGAACTTTTTCCAAACTTAGAAAGCATAGATTAGTAGAGAAACAGGAAAGGGTATAAAAACATATTACCGTAAAACTGGACACAGATGGAAGATGTTAACTACTTAGTCTTGAAGAATAGAAGTTATAGCATTGAATATGAATTTTCTTTAACATTTATTTTCAACTTTGTGATGCTCATTTTTCACTGGGTCTGTTTGTCCAATTAGATAAAAAAGAAAGATAATGTAGTGTTAGTGTTATGTGCAGAAAGCGGAAAATTTTATTAAAGTTTCGAGTTGTTGAGATCGCGTAAAATGAATGAATTCGGTATGTGTGGGAACAAATGTGTAGAGTAAGATGGTAATGTGTAGTAGAACATTTGGAACTAAATAAATTAGAATAAACTGAAGTTGGGTGGCAATATGCTTTATTTTGACTTCTTTAGCAATTCAATCAACAAAGTGGTAATTGCTATTAATTTGATAAATCAATGCAACAATCAAGCATTTTACTTTATTGAAAAAAGTGCATTCTTACAGTGTTAGTCAATGTCTAGCTGTGATATCCCCACAGATGGGGATACCCTCTCTCCACTATCCATGCGACCTATGTCTGAGGGAACGAAATTTGAACCACTAAACTCAGCCATAATAAAATCAGCTTATTATGATCTTAATTTATATACAATACAACAACAATACTAGCCTAGGAAGATAATGATCAGGAGTGAAACGACGCAAAACGTATTCCTGATAAATAACGCAATTAACCACTATAAACCTATCTTTATAGATTAATTCCTATTTTAATAGTATCCACTCTATCCTTACAGTTTAAATGAACAAGCTTACCGCTATTTCCTTAGTAAACAGCTACAGTGCGTACAACATCAATTTATCTTTCCATCTGACTTGCTCGGGCTAAGACAATACTCCTATGGTCTCGGACCCACTTTTGCTTATCTTCAGTAGCACTGTTAAACCGACTCATAAAATTAAGACTCTTCTCCTAGACTTTATGTCACTTCACTTCTAGCATTAATTCTCCACTTAGCGCTCAGAGCTTCACCTAGCGATCCTCGCGAATGCTAACATTCCAAATATATATGTGATTCCTAATTTTCATAAACACGCTCTCTTCTTCGGTTTGTTGGAAGGAATTGCCATTCAGACCCCAAAGAAATCCCAAGAGGACAATTAGTAGAAATGCCGATAAATCCCCATCACATAGCTTTCTAACACCTTAAAAACCACCGGCGTATATATACATTTCACTCAGTCGGTAAATTAGATGCCACGGACGTATATATACATCTTTCTGAAATACGATCTTTTTCTTTGCATTGTTATCAGTAAAACTATTTCGAAGGCTTTGGGATGTAATTTAAGAATGATTTACTTATTTCAGAGAAACATTTGCTTACTTATGTCTTTTCTTTTCTTTATAATACACTGCAAACGAGTGCCAATGCGATGAACTGTGGTACTAGAGAACGAAACATTTTACTGTAACTTTTAATCAGCAGTTAAGGGGTTTAATGTATCATAGCTAATGTGTAAAAAAAAATTAAAAAAAAAAAAAAAAAAAAAAAAAAAATTTTTTTACAAAAAAATTTTAAAAAAAATTTACCTTTTCTGGAATTAATGTACTTTCTGTTGGATAACTTAGGGAAAAAAAATTCCCGAATATAATTAATCTTCTTTCAGAATCTTTTGAAAGGTATGTAAGAATAAATCTTCATGTTTTATATATGCTCATGTAATTTTTTGAACGCAATATATACATTCCTTGAAATAATGGTCAAACAGAAAATAGGAAATGTAAACGAAAAATGATATATGTGTCCCTTGCTCTCTATCCCAAATTCGTATATCATTAAATAGAGTTATTTAATTAAAAAAAAAACGTGTAAAAAAGTGAAGGAAAAACATTGTTCACGTTTTTCATATATGTATATATATTTCAGCATACATTTAACATTTATACATCTCTTCTTTTTCAATGTTCAACAGCCCTGGCCTTCTCCAAGCATTTCAAGCATTTCTACTTCTCTGTAATTTGATACATTTTACATCTTTAGGCTGTTTGTAAATTTTATAGAGTTCTGCATGATCAAACCACTTGGAATCCCCCAAGAATGCATGGCAAAATCTTTCTCTCGAAAATTCCCAAAGCTTCCTCATTACTTAAAGCCAATGCCCAAGTCTCTGATGCATAACTCAGGACAGATCGTATAAGACTTTTGTAAAGAAGCAATTTAGTTCTTAATTTGAGAAATCTTGATTTTAATTAACTCTTCAGGGAATAAAAACATCAATTTGCTGTAATGATTATTTTATAAATTTCTGGGTACAGCTAATTTTTATTATTTATCTCCGTTCTCAAATAAGTAACATTATTAATTTTTTTAAATATATAATTGCCAAAATTTCTATATGACCAAGCTGTAAGTCAGACTTTAAACAAGGTAAATATTTAGCTTTATTTTCTTGTACATATAAGTTAACTCTTTTAGCACTTTACTCTAATGCTATAAATGCTTTTTTTCAGAGCTGGTGTGGTTCGGGAAAAATGCCAATGCCATCAGCTCAGCATAATCCAGTATTTGAACTGACTTATTAAAAATATTTTCTCTAATATTGATCTTTTCGTCTGTAATAACTTTTTCGAGTGCTATGTTAAGCAGGAAGGCATGCCAATTCATCCCTCTGCCATGCTTCATTTATCACCTCAAGCTGTTCTGTGAAATAACCTTGTATGTGTACTTGAGTTTTAGTTTATTTGAGAGTCAAAGCTACAATTGCCACAAGTTTTTCTGGTTTTTTCAATTCATGCATAGCTTTTATGAGAAATTCTCCGTTAATGCAATCATATGCTGTTCTAAAATCGATAAAAAGATTGTGAGTCTCAATTCCAAATTATGCACATTTTCCAAGAATCTATTTTAAGTTGAAATTTGCTCAGTCGTAGATTTTATCCATTTAACCTTGTAATATTTATACCATAAACGCATTTTACATTAAAATACATTCATATAATTGACACTAATACTAAATAATACATATTACAATTAATAATTAAAATAGTCTCCCATCCGGTATAGTGGTTAGTGACGCTGACTGTTGGGCCTGGGTTCGAATCCCGGAGAAGACGGATGTTTGTAAATGTCTAGTGCCTTCGCAGCATGGGGGGGGGGGGCTTTTAAAAAGCCGTGGGTGGGACGTGGGGGTGGTGGAAGGGGAAGAGAGGTGAGGGGCCCCTGACTACCCCCAGAGTGTTCTCCCTCAAAATTAGGGTGAAACCGAGCTAAATCGTTCGGTCACCTGTATGGTGCTCAAAGCTACGGCTAACGAAAGCCGTCACTTAGCCCTTTAAATGAATTTCGTGGGCTTTCATCTGACCTTTGCCGATCTAGTGGCATTATTAACAACAATAACATATAATTAAAATAAAATTAGAGAAATACACGTATTGTCACAAAAAAGCTTAAAATTTCGAATTAAAAGTATTATAAGAGTAATATCAATTAATTGTTCGCTTCTACTTGATGATAATACGCGTACTTGCTTATTGACCTGACTTGACCTTACTAGTAAGATCTACCACATTTGTTATCTTTTCAATAACGTTTTGAAAATATAAACTGCTTCCTGAAATATTTTGTGATAATTAATTTTCGAATTTCTTTTGTGTATAAGTTTCTTATATAATTTTTGGTACCTAACTAAAAAATTTTTTTGTTGGAAATTTAAAATGTATTTTACATTTAAATGAATGCTTAAAAACACTTTTGCACACTTACACCAGGTTTTAAGGCTCTTAAAAATTAAACTTACAGTTCATCGATAAATTTTGTCCTCTTCCCTTAGAGTACAGTTGTATAAGAATAAATCAGCCTAAGAATATTATTTTAAAACCATGTGAGGAAAAACCATGAAAAAAAATACTTAGACGTATTTTATGTTATAAATTAGCTGAATTACCAGCTCTTCAAACAGGGTAATTTTTTAAAAAAAATATTTTATTCTTGATCTAATATCTGAATTGTGAGCAGAGTAAAACCCGATACATAACAATGTACAGAAAAATGTAAAATAATCTTTTGATGAATGCACCAACTATTTACCTATAACTCCCCTCAAGCCCTTGCAACCTCCTTGTGGGTCTATTTTAGCAAACCCTTTTTTATAGCGTATCTCTACTCCGTGAAAGGAGCGCAACCGCTAAATTTCAAGTCTGTAGGCTCTATAATATTTCAAAATTGAGAATATTTATCTATAACGCCCCTTAAGTCCTCGCAACACCCCTTGGGGGTTGATTTTCGTTATATCCGTTAGCGGTACTCTACTCCATGAAAAGAACGGGCCTACAAAATTTCAAGTGTGCGGGTCCAATACTTCAAAAACAGGTATATTTATTTATAACGCCCTTTAAGGTATCCGACTACGTTCGGAACCGTGATTTTGCACAAGCGTATAAATGGATACTATTTATGATATTTAGTGTCACTTAGAATAGAAACTGTATATAAAATTGTTTTAAGAATAGTATTACAATAAAAAATTATTTAAGTACACTATTTTGACAAAAAATGAACATAAAATGACCCATTTTCAAAATATTCTCCTTATGGGAAAAATGCTTCTATTATAATAATATTTTGCCTGTATATAGCTCAGACCTCTATACAGAGGCTCCACTAGAATTTTTGAAATATATAACTTAGAAGTGGATTTCTCCATGTTTTACGACACAACAGAGGGGAGAAATTTTAAGAAAAAAACGCCGATAATTATTTCAAATGGTTGTAACTCTGAAAATAATGTGAATGTTTCAAAAATCATAGTTGAGCCTCTGTACAGAGGTCTGCGCTACATACAGGCAAAATATTATTAGATTAGAAGCATTTTTCACAAAAGGAGAACATTTTGAAAAAAGGTTATTCTAAGTTAATTTTTTGCCGAAATGTTATATTTAAATAATTTTTTTTGTCAAAATGTCCTTAAAACAATTTTATACATGTATTATAATCTAAGTGACACTAAATATCATGAAAATTATGCATTTATGCGCCTTTTTAAAATCACGGCTCCGAACGTAGTCGGATACCTTAAGCTCTCGCAACGCTTTTTAGGGTCAAATTTCGCTAAATCCCTTTCCTAGCATTAATCTACTCCATGAAAGGAACACGCTTACTAAATTTCAAGTCTGTAGATTTAATAGTTCAAAAATGGGAATACTTATGTATAGCGTTCCTTAAGCCCTCGTAACGTCCTTTGGGGCAATGTTGCCAGATCATGCGATTTTTCGGGAATTTTGCTACCCTTTAAAGTTTTCGGCTACTTTTTTTTATCCTATTGATACTTCGCGAATTTTATGCTACCTCACTTTAAGATTCCGCTACTTTCAGTCATATGTAAAAGTATTGGAACAAATTTCGAAAAAAATCGCAAAAAAAGAAAGAAAAAAAAAATTGTAACTTTAGTCTCCAATGAGAACATGGAGTTGCAGTATGTTTCACCGCTTCAAAACAACACGAAACGCTGTAATTTCTCCCTCTCCCCTCGCCTACGCCATGAATCGGCGGAGCCTATCTAAGCGTGACTCCCCTCTCACACCCCTCTTTTCCACTGCAAGTGATAGAAAAAAGAAATGGTGGGATTCGTCCTAATCCTGATAGTAGCATGAAAATGAAACATGTAATATTCTTAAAAAAATAGGCTTGGAGGGAATTTCTACATAAACATTAAACTGGAAAAGTAATTGTGAAAGGACAAATTCTTAGAAAACTAATTAAATTGTATAATTATATCATCAATGGTACTGCATTGAATTAAAGAATAAAAATCTATTTTTGTAATTAACTTACGTTGAAACACCGCACTTATAAAAAATTGTATACAATGACAAAAGTAAGCACTTGTCATCTAGTGAGGTTGTGTAATAAAAATCTTATTAAATCCCTTTTGAAAGGTTTTTACCTAGATTCAGTGGCGTTACGTACAACCTCGCATTCTGGGGGGCTCAGGGATTCTAGAGGGCTCAAAGCACGACTGACGCCAAGTACGTATTAGGGCTTGGGGTCCAAGAGCTGACTTTGCAAGGGGCCCTAATATTCTTCCGTTACGCCACTGCCTAGATTTCTCTCTTCCCAATCAATTATTTGTCTTCTACCCCTTTACTTAAATTAATACAAGGATGGATTTAAATATTGTTAAATTACAGTTGCCAATTTTAGCAGAATTTGAGTGGATTAATTTGCTCTTTCAAAATGATCATTACAAATTACTGAAAGCATTAAAAGATTGCACCTACTTTTTAAAAAAGAAGAATTTGCACTAGTGAGTTTCCAAGGTGACATGAGTTTAACAAGCATTTATTTGCCTATTGAAGTACTTGATGGATGTCTTTTTGAATAAACTGACTAGCAAAAGTAAAATAATTTCTGCAGAATTTTAAAAAGAAATCTGTCAAAGATGTCATAATTTTCTCAAGATTTTTCCTGTGAGCAACTTTCAAGACAAATCTCTTCGAATTACGGAACTTTAAAAAATTATAAAGAGTTTTTCCCCTAATATTTTTTTAAATTCAAATCGTCCTTTTTTTTTTTTTAAATTTTCTATCTGCCTTTAGAATTAGCAGACCAATCTGAATTATATGTTCTGGAGAATCAATGGAGACAAATTTTTAAAATACAGTTGAAAGATATTTTTCTGTCTGAATCTAAGCTTTTAAATGATGGAGAATTATTTTGGTGTCACATTTTTAATATAACAGACTCAGTTAGAAATCCATTTTTAAGAAATTTAGCTATAATTGCTTTAAAAAGCTTTACAGCTTACTCATAAGTAATGCCACTGTAGAAAGGGCATTTTCCAAAAAAGGCAAAATTTAGGAATTGAATGCGACTCGGAACTTGTTGAGTTAATTCTCAGAATCAAAATGACTTTGGAAGAATTAGGGACTTCGTTGATTTCATTCCATCGCCACAAATGCTTCAATACAATTCAGAAATTTATCAAAAATAAACACAGCAGATCACGATACTTAGCAGGAAGAATTTGAATATATTTTAAATGAATTAAATAATTAAAGCATTTTAACCTTTTTTTTTTTTAACAGTTTTACAAAATTAAAAAAAAAATATATTTATGAATTGCAAGAAATTGGGGGTCGATTAAGGTAAAAACTTTTTTTATGGATGGGGATAGAAGACTACCACACTACATAACTCGGCACTTGTTTTTACGTTTTAAGGTATCCGACTACGTTCGGAAACATGATTTTAAAAAAGCGCATAAATGAATAATTTTCATGATATTTAGTGTCATTTAGATTAGAATACATGTATACAATTGTTTTAAGGACATTTTGACAAAAAAAGTTTATTTAAATACACTATTTCGGCAAAAATTAACTTAGAATAACCTTGTTTCAAAATGCTCTCTATTTAAGAAAAATGCTTCTATTATAATAACATTTTGCCTGTATATAGCTCAAACCTCTGTACAGAGGCTCAACTATAATGTTTGAAAAATTCACATTATTTGCAGAGTTACAACCCATTGAAATAATTATCAGCGTTTTTTTCTGAAAAATTTCTCACCTCTGTTGTCGTAAAACATGGATAAACCCACTTCTAAGTTATATATTTCAAAAATTGTAGATGAGCCTCTGTACAGAGGTCTGAGCTATATACAGGCAAAATATTATTATAATAGAAGCATTTTTCACAAAAGGAGAATATTTTGAAAATGGGTCATTCTATGCTCATTTTTTGTCAAAATATTAATAATTAAATAATTTTTTATTGTAATAATATTCATAAAACAATTTTATATACATTTTCTAATCTAAATGACACTAAATATCATAAATATTATCCATTTATACGCTCTTGCAAAATAACGGTTCCGAACGTAGTCGGATACCTTAACGGCACACACATTGTACACTTTCCTTAATAAAATATATTGATTACGTTCTTTGGTAAAAAAAAATGCACATTTATTATATATCGTTGGAATGTATACAATTTTTATTTTTTTCTAATGTCTTCTTTTGTGTTACCTGTAAAATTATAAATATTTCTATACGTTTAATCCCATTTTTCTTCGAAATAATTTATTCTGAAGTAAAAGAATGAAATATTCAAGGAACAGGAATTTCATTTAACTTCAAAATATCGAGATGGAAATTTTCCGTTCACTAATTCTATCTCTTAACTACATTTATGTATTTTTGAGTATTTCCCTTAGCGAGAATTATGCTTACACACACACATAAATATAGACTCTCAGTTATGTTTAGAGTAATCCATCAACTTAATGGAATCTTTTAAATGAGAAGTTAAGGCGGCTTTTTATACAACGGTAAATATATTTCTTGGTTACATGATGGACGAGTTTTATACGAAAAGTTATTTTATGCCTTTAGGTATTTTATCCTCCAAGTTATTAGATTACATAGACTTTAGCAAAATTTGATAAATCTTATATATATATATTAAGTTATATTTCAATATATATATAAAGTGTTTTTTATTTTTTTCCCCTTTTCTTCACATTTTCTATCTTTTTGTTTTCTGGTTAAGACAGAGGTGCGAGTTTAAAAACAATTAAAAAAACAAGTAATATAACATTTTTTTTAAGTCGATTCCTACTTAGATCAACAAAGAAAATTTTTATTTTAGCTACTTATTATTAAATAGTTACAATTAATAAAAATATGTATATACATATAACAGAATAACAACATTAAGTGGTAATTAATTTTTATTAATTATTCTTAAAGTATGGTATTGTCATCCAAAACATTCGTTTATATAAAATTTCAGTTCAACTGAATGCTTTAAAACGTGAGAAAAAAAAACTTTTCAAGTTTTGACACAAGTCGCCAAAATGGTTGCTAAGTCGCCTACGTGTCTGTATTTGTAATTCTTGAAATAATTAGTTTCAATCAATTAATTTTTATTAATTATAGTTAAATTATTGTATTGTCATCCAAAATAATCATGTATATAAAATTTCAACTCAATTTTCTTATATTAAGTGGTCTTTGGATCACCAAGACATCGTATATTGTAAGCGACTGCATTTAGTAACCGGCGATTGAAAGAAATAACGTTCGTAGAGCAAAGAATGAATAGCAAATTTTGTAGAGTGCTACGGAGACTGACAAAATGTTGAAGCATATGTACAGCAGTGTTACATTATCGCAAATACAAGCTTTTGAGTGGCATCAAAATTTTAGGGGAGGCTGGGAAAGTTTTGAAGATGCGGAATGTTCTGGAACTTACTTCTGACACCTGAACACTGAAAAGGTTTCTGCGGCGTTACGCAAAAAGAGGTTTCAAACAACGATGGGATGAAAACGAAAACAACTGTTTTGACACATCCTCCTTATTCTCCTGGCTTAGCCTCCTGCGACTTCAGAATATTTCCAAAACTGGCACGTCACTTTCAGGGTGGTCGATTCCAATCTGCAGATGAAATTACAAGTGCATCACAGGATGAATTAAAGAACATGGCTAAAAGTGAATAAAAGGTTTCGATGACCTTTACAAGCACTAGAATAAGTGTGTTGCTGCTCCAGGGTTTTATTTTAAAGGAGAATGTGTTTCAGCAATTTAATGGGTAATTTTTTCAAAGTTATATACTCAGTCTGGGAACTTTTGAATCCTACCTCGTATATAAAAAAGCATCCGAAAATAATCAGTAATTTACCTATTTTTTTACAATTCCAGACACAATAAAGAAATCATTGCTTATACGAAAACGTTTTATATTTACAGAGATAATAGCTTTTAAAATTTTAAAAAACACCCATTCGTCTAACCATTTTAGTTTTAAAATTTATGGTGGACCAAAGTTCACCCCAAATTTGAGATGAGCAAGGGAAGGTAGAGATATATAGTAAAATAAACAACTTTTACTTACGATAATTCAAAATATGATATGGTTACAATTAGCAAATGGTAGCAAATTATAACCCTAATTAATAATAATTAGTAATACTTATCTCATAAATAGGTGAGGTCAGACAGACGTACTGTGGTTTCGAATGTTTGCAGACCTTCTAATAATTATAATAAGACTACAAGAGTCACGAGCAAGATATTGTGCTAAGTAGCTTACACAGATATAATTTAAACTATTGATGTGAGACCATAGTAATAAATTATTAGTTTAAGTAACCCAGGTTCTGTAATCGTAAATCACATCATTTCCAATGTTAATATATATAAATCTATCTCGATTAATTAATAGTTAATAACTACAAACTCGATTAAATATTCATTTCGTTTAAGATACAGTTAAATTTATTGATACATTAGTAAAAATTAGGTTTACAAAAAAAAAGTAATGAAAGAAAATTTAGCTTTGAAAGGAGGAGTGCATGGTCGCCTTGGGCAGTCCCGGATGGGGTGGTGAGTACCACTAAGCTTGGTTACGTCTCAGTGTTGGAATTTTGGGAGAGAGCGCGCTTCTGCTGAAAATTCGGTTGCGTTCCATTTTATTCTGAACCCCATCATGCCAAAATCCTGGAGCCGGACTATTTACTGTCCTTTGAATTGCGCATCTGACTGGACAATCCCCACCGTGCAATTCTACAAGTCATGAAATTTATACGTTCACTGAACTCAGAAAAGCGCGGAAATCCCTTGACACTCCCCACCGAAGGAATTTCACCTCATCCGGTCAAGGGAGGACTCCTATAAAAATTTCTAGAATGCAAGGGACAATTTCTAAAGCAAAGGACAATTTCTAGCCTCTCATCACTATCCTATGATTCAACAACTTTTCCGAATTCGTTTCACTTTACTTTAAATAATATATATGAATAATATGAATTTGTCACGGTTCCTTCATAGAAAGAGGTTCTCAAAACTAAAAAAAAAAAAAAAAAAAAAAAAACTGATGGAAAAAGTTTAACCTTTGAGGATAGTTAAAAGTTCCTAAGAGAACCCACTACAAGCTTTCTCTGAATAAAAATTAATTATGAATTAATTGAGTAATTATTCCTTCTTTCAACCATTTGCAGTTAAGAATTATACTTCATTATCTAGGCTGGGGTTATAAGCTATTTAAGGTATTCTAAATGAAATAATAACATCCAATAATTCTTTGTTATTGTAATCTGCGTCTTGGATAGAACGAAGAATTGTCTTTTAAATTTCACACCATGAGTGATCACCCGAAACATAAAGGTTAGGATTATCAGGTTACTAAAGTAGTGCCTTCCGGATATATTAATACTTAATGAGTGAATACATGCATCTTAAGTACTCTAGAGATTTACGAAAAGGTATGAGGCAAATAATGAAGTGGTTCGCCGAAAATAATCACATCTAAAAAAAGTGCGTTGGTGGAAGGGAGAAGATAAAAAATATACATAGGAAAATCGATTAAGTCTAAAGAGTAATATAAAAACATAGACCCTTTTTCCCTGTTTTTTAGTACAAAAAATGAAGCAATATGAAATAGATTTTATATTTCTAATAATGTTTTTTTTTATTTAAAATGATACAAAATCAAATCTTAGAGCAATTACATAAAATATTTTTGTAATTCTTCCTTCCTCTCTTGGATTTTGTGATTCACTATGTACCCGCATAAAATGATATTTTACTGCTTAAAATTGTGAAATATTGCAGTATTTATAGTATTTTTCCAATTTATATCCGTAACTATTTAAAATATAAGTATTAAAAATTTAAGAACACACCAAAGTGTGGTTGCATTAATAGGCACATCTGAATAGTTGGAACATGTGATCTGAAAATAATTCATATCCTGAGAAAAATATGGTTCATGAACAATCCTAAGGCATAAGAAACTACGAGGGCTGTAAGTTAAGTAATAGAAATATAGGTATAAATCTATTTTTAATGAACTTACAAGAATTATTGCATTGCATTCCTCCTATGTCAATGCTTCTCAAAGTTTCAATATTCGCGACCCAATATTCAATCATCAATCATCTCCTCATACAATAACAATGTATTGAATTCAATAATACAATACTTTGACGTTAAAGCTACAATATGACTTTAACCTCTTAAGTGCCACTGGCGTATATCAACTTCTCTCTCAGCGAAGCCTTAACTTCCCCGGACGTATATATACGTCTTTCCAAAGTACAATCTTTTCTGTGCGCTGCTATTCATAAAATTATTCCGAAGGCTTTAGGATGCAAAAAAGGACCTTGACAGTGTTTGTGAAATATTTACTTATTTCAGATTATTTGCTTCTTTATTCGTAGGAATCACCCTACCATTCGTAAGCCACAATCAGCATAACCTGAACCCGACTGGGTTCCTGTTGAAATTTCTGTGAACGGGAAGAACGCCATTCATTTGATTGACGCTTTAATTCAGGCTCATAGGCTTGTACTACGTATCCTCAATGGCGACAATACGATGCATAGGTGTGTCTTCTTCATTGCGGCATCTCTCCAGGTGGTGTAAATTCTGTACTTCGGTGAGTTTATGTGGAACCCAGCGGGCAGCAATTTTAATCATGTTGAGACATTTCCTCATTGTATGCCACACCGTTTGATGACTGTGACCAACATCCAAGGATAATTCCCGGACAGTTAATCGACGTTCAGTATGTCAATCTGATCTTGAAGAATGGAGAGGTGCGTTGCAAATTTGCTGTCTCATTCTGACCTGAACGAAACACTTTAACTACCTTGCAACAGTCCTATACGGTAATGTATTTTCTCCACAGGCTTCCCGTAGCCCTCGATAACATTCTGCTGCATTTTTGTCACGTACAATCTAGATTTTAAGCGACGGCTCACCTTTGAAAACATGCTTTAAAGCCGGGGTGGGCATTAACTCGATTGCGATCGACCGGTGGACCACCAAGACATTTGGAGTGACCGCCTTCACTAAGACCTAATAATCGTTCCATCATACGAAGGCTTAGAAATACCATATTTATTCGAATTTAAGCCACCACCGATTCTAAACCAGCCCCAAATTCTCAACAAGATTTTGCAAAAATTGAAAAATATTCTAAAATGGTTTACCGATATCCAATTTTGTGAAATTAATATAAATTTAAAAGGAAAACTAATAAGTAGTGGATAATTAGTTATTTTATCAGTATTATAAATACATGCATGAAACTGTAATTACTATAAATACCCCATCCAAAAAAATTTTTCCCTTCGAATCTAAACAGCACCCGATTTTCAGTCGCATTAACATTAGGAAAAAAGTGCTGCTTAGGTTCGAGTAAATACGGTATTTTAAAAAATACGGCAAAAAAAAAGAAAATCGTATCATAAGGGAAAATGCTCCTCGCTATTTGGTGGTTATTTTACGAAGAAAATCGTTAAATGGTTCTTGGTTCCAGTAAAAGGTTCACTAAATAGAGAAATTCGGAAAATTGATGTTCGTAAAATGGCGATCCCACTGTATTGTATACATTCCTTTAGCTCAACACGTACACCCCTGGGTGAACCGCAACACCTTGAAAAAATTAGAAGTAGCCTGTACCCTGGAAAAGTCTACCCACCCATGCTTTATAGCGATAGAAACGAAACTATTCACTTAAACGCTAAAAAACAACGACTCTTCTAACTAGATAGACAACTTTTTGCACTCTATCAACAACAGAGCCACCTCACTACTCTAATATCTTATTTGCACATGTCTGCTCTTCCACGAGTTTCCAGATTAAGCAGCCACTATTTGGTTTACAGCCCTCATATTTTTAAAATATTTAATATCTGATTAATTTTTGACAAAACTTCATAGGATGCATCATCTGCAATAAGGGGTATAATTTGAGGATTGAAAAGGAGTAGTGTAAGAATTCACACACTTTATAGAATTATTATGCAAATATTTAGTAAAATTAAAAGGAAATATTTCCAAAATAGTTAAGTGTTGTATAATAATTGTGAATTAAGATTAAAATAGAATATAATGATAAAGTTTTTAATAATTATTTTTAAGATTTATTAAGAAGTAAAATACTATCCCCAAGAATCCCACAGCATGCATATTCTCAAATATTTCACATTTAAGACAATCAAATCTTTATGCCACAACTCTAAATGGTATTATTAAAAAGGTTTTTTGTGTGAATGGAGGAAGAATACCATTTATCAATCTTATTCATAAGTATTTTCTTTAAAAAAATTATAGCAAAACTTTTTCAGAACAGATATAAAATTTGTCGAACAAAATACTATTTATTATACACTTCTGGCCACAGTAAATGCAACACCAAGAAAGACAAGAGATAGCACAACAAAATTTATTTTGTAGATAACATGTTGACCAAGTATCAAATGATTAAATTTATAGACTTCTGTGAAGTGCGGTTCCTGCCAGAATCAGTAGCCGCCATTGTTGAAGATCACCGCTGCCACACGCCTCGGAATTGATTCAAAGAGACTTTGGATGTGTTCTTGGGGTACAGCAGACCAAGCAGCTTCCACACGTTGCCAAAGTTGATCTGGTGTGACAGCTGGGGGTGCAATCTGGGTCAATCGTTGAGCAACCATGGACCACATGTTTTCTATCGGCGAAAGATCTGGAGAGCAAGCCGGCCAGGGATGCAATCCAATCTGGTGATTGACGAAGAACCTTTGGACAATGCGTGCCATGTGTGGTTGCGCATTATGCTCTTGAAATGTGGCTGGGGCAAAGCCCTGAAGGTAAAGAAGGACAACTGGCTCCAACACCTCGGAGATGTAGCGCTGGCTGTTTAAAGTATCGGCAATGCGTACTATAGGAGTGCGAGTGTGATATCCTATACCTCCCCATACCATAATACCCGGTGCAGAACAGTGTGGCGGTGCATAACGCAGCTGTTCAGTATCCTCTCTTCGCGGTGTCTCCAGACTCCAATCCGACCATCGTGGTGTTGCAGACAGATTCGTGACTCGTCAGTAAAGACAACTTCATTCCATTCTGCCACCCACATCCTTCTTTCATCGCACCATTGGTGGCGGAGACGTCTGTGGTTCTGCGTCAAGGGTAGACCAAGCAATGGACGTCTTGTGGACAGATCACTCTGCTGTAAACGGTGTCGAATGTTACGCCCAGACACTGAATGATGCGTTACACACTCAATGGGCTGTGCTATGGTCCGTGATGTGACTGAGCAATCGGTCACTGCCATGCGCACAATTGGCCTGTCCTCACTTGAAAAGGTGCACTGAGATGGATGCGAGCGATCACGTCGGTCCGTCGTACCTTCCTGCATCCAACGGTCACATATCCGCATTACAGTTGTTTGGTTTCGTCCAACACGGCTACCGATTTTCCTGAAAGATAATCCACAATCTCGG
>BMAV01012293.1:0-12257 GCA_019973955.1 Trichonephila inaurata madagascariensis | reverse complement strand
ACCACCAAAGTGTGTTTCCATCAAAAACTCGATTTATAAGAGCACAAAGCACGCCCACGACTTTTTAGGGGAAAAAATCCCTATCCGTATTGAAGTCTTCCCGCGCCGAGATAAGACATTGGAAACACACCAAATGCATGGCGTAATCCTGTAGACCCCGAAGGCTACAGGGTCACATAAATTCCACTTATATTTTGGTGGTCTTTTGTGTAAAAGACTGACCCCTCGAGCCTAACAAACGTCCCTCTTTTTATCCATTCAGTAGTTCCCCCTTTTAGTTCCAAAAAAGCCAACAACAAAAGATTACTAAAAGGAACTATCTAGCAAAGGACGAAAAAAAGTGTCTTAAGATTATATTACAATTTCCGTTGGCAGCACAATTGCTAGGGTTGATATGACAGGTACATTCAATGCACTTGTTACAAGAGTAAAAAGAAATTGGTGACAAAAGAATAGGAATATACGCGACAACATTGAAACAGAGTTTCCGCTCCTTTGGGTAGGTTTGAAATGACATTTTTTTTTACGAGTTTTTTTTAATACCGAGAAATATATTTCGTTCAGTTCATCTAGTCTTTTAGCTTCTATGGTGTTTTGAAGAGGATACAGAAATGATGAAAGCATCTTTTTATTTCATCTTTTTGAGGAGAAGGAAAAGTTTTATTGTTATTATTATTTTGAGTCAGTCCTATTACGTCAAAATGCTCAGGTTCTCAGCGTAACAATGAAATTCTAACTTTGGCTGCAATGAAAGATATTGAAAAAGAAAAGTTTTTTTTTTCTTCTCCAAGGGAAAGTTTTTGACAGTAGATTTAATCGTAAGTAAAGGCTTTTTTAAGTAATTGCTTTTAAAACTTGATCGAATTAATGTACGATATAGATGAAACATGGTGAATTTTCTCTTTCATTTCTTTTGATGGATATTAATTTACATAATTCTTACGGGGTTGTACAAATACGATTAGGAAAGATATTAATTAATACTATTTATAAATATTAAAAGTACAGACGTCTAATGCAATTAAACTAAGTTTTAAACTAAAATAATTGCATTGTCCTTGACTAAAAAGACTTTGTTATTTATAAATATTTTAGAACATAAAGTAGCATGATAATTAGTCAGTGTGTTTCATTTTAATATCGTTAAGAATAATTCAAGGACTTCAACAATTTATCCTAAGGGGCAAACACGTCTCAATACTTCTTGAGGCTCTGAGCCCCTACGCAAATTTAGGTCCTACCTATGACTAAAAAGTAGACAGTACATAAAAATGCGTGATCAAAAACTCGCATAAACAATAACCCGAAACAAAAAAATGTGCGTAACTTACAAAGACACAAACCAGCTAGACCTACTGAAGCCTTTTGGTGTATGGTGATGTATGGTGATAGGCCTATGCCTCTACATAAACAACAGTCATCACGTGTAGCCAGTTGACATACAGTTAAAAAGTTCCCAGTTTTTTGACGAATACAACCGGAGAAAAACATTTGACCACTGAAACTATTTAATTTCGTGATCTTATTAAGGCTGAGTTGATGATGAGAAGAGGCCTTGCCTTAAGACGTTCATGTTGAGGTGCCGTATACCCTTAAAAAATTGTATTATTTTTATTGTTATTACTCTAAATATAATATTTTAGCATGCTTATAATCTTTCAGTTGTATGAAACTATTTAACGTGAAATTATACTTAAATTGTTAATAAAATTTTCAAAATTAAGTTTTAAAAAAAGGGGAAGTTCAAAATTTTGAAATTAAACTCAGTGGTGCAACAGCTCAGGAGGGCAAAGGCCTACCGAGCCCATCTCAGTTTTCATGATCTTGAACACTAAGGTCATGAGCGATTTCCGGGTGGGTGGTCACACGAAAAACCGGCGTTTTTGGTTCCCCAACAAGTTAGGAAATCATTTATCAATCCATTAAAGGAATGAAAGACTGCGTAAACCTAGCCCAGCCCGAGGCTTAAACATCTGACCTGTGGCGTGAAAACAAGTTATAAATTTTTATTCCACATTAATTTATGTTTCAACATAATAATAGTAATAATAATAATAAAATAATAAAATATTCTCAGAGATGTTTTAAAAAATATTAGGAATCAATTTTGAAATAAATTATTTAGCTTTTGGAAGAAAAACACATATTGATACATAAAAAAAAACATATATACTTATACTAATATTCTATAAAAAATCAATATCCTAGTGCATTTTTTCTCACTCAGTACGTAGTTAATAGCTCCTTGGAATAACCTCAATAAATGAATACGCTGTGAATAAAACACTATTACTACAGTAAAATAAGTGGTCCTTTCCTAACAAACTCATTTCACACAAAAATATCTGTATATTTACCTGAAATTCATGAAAAATATCAGGGAAACGAAGTTTTGAAAAATTGCTAAGGACTCAATATCTCAAATTTATGATTTCTACACACAGCAGGTGTTGGTGTGACAACGACGAAGAAAGCTGAACTACGCAGAAATTTCAAACTGTGGGGGGCCCCCTTGGGGGGGATAACCCCTACCGGGGGCGAGCATATCGAAAGTTGAAAATAAGAGATTATTTTTTTTTTTTAAAATCCTAATTTACTGAAAAAAAGTAAAGCAAAATGCATTGTGACTTAATAAAAAATAAAATACACATTTTCACTGATATAATATGCTTATAAATGCATCAGAACTGTGCAATGTATTTGAAAATTAATTATTCAATACTAAATAAGGAAGGAGTTTAATAATTACTAGTGACTACCATGGGCTTGTCTTGTAGAGCAAAGTTTTTCGAAGTAACTTTTAACATTAGGAATCGACACTATTTTCAATATTTAGCTGAGATCTATGTGGATGTTTGAGGAAAAAAATTAAAAATTTTTCCCTATAAAATTTTTAAAACAAAAAGGAAAATAAAATATAATCTCTTTTTTTATTACTTAAAAGTAACTTAATAGTAATATATACACTATTTTATAACCATGCTAATTTGTACTGTTTATAATTAAGAACACATTGCAGCTTTAGCACCGAAGTACATTTATATTACATTCAGTGTGTTGTTATTTTACAAGGATGGGGTGTGTGTGTGAAAATTATGATTGAAAAATAGTTCAAACATTGAAAGATTGAGAAGCAGTAAACTGCTGAAATTGATTATTAAGAGTACAAAAAATTGTGAATCATGTAAAAAACAGCTTCCTTCAGCTTTTCTTAAACTAGTGGGCACGCTCCTCTAAGGAAAGTCGGAAACAAAATATTATTAAAATATATATATTAATTTACTGAAAGTAAACAAACAAAATACATTTTGACATAATACAAAAGAAAAAAAATACGTATTTACACTGATACAATATACTTATTGTAAAATATAATTGTAACAGTACTATACAATGTCTTTCAAAAAAAAAATTTAACAATACTAAGTTAAGAACAAGTTTGATAATTATCATTTAAAATTAAAAAATTAACAAAATTAAAACTTTTGTCAAAATTTTTGGGGGTTTAAAAATTTAACCCTTCATAAAAATTAAAAAATTTCGATTTATTTTAGTGCCATCGTTTCTCATTTGGGGGATTGGTATATATTAGGGGAAGAGAGAAAAGAGATAAGTAAGCAATTTTTCTGAAATAGTAACACCTTCGTAAACTTTGTCAGGGTCTTTTTATTGAACTCCAAAGCTTTCCGAATAATTTTATGGATAGCAGAGCACAAAAAACATCGTATTTAAAAACAAAACGTCCCGCTAATTAATGTTTTTCTGAGGAAACGTTTATATACGTTCTGCATAATTAAAGCTTTTGCTGAGCGAAATGTTTATATACACCGGTGACAATTAAGAGGCTAAAGTCGTATTGTAGTTTTAAGTCAAAGTACAGCATTATTGAATTCAATACATTGTTATTATTAAAGAGGAAGGCGTGACGAAAATTATGATTGAATATTGGTTCTCAATTATGGAAAGTTAGTGAATCACTGGCTTACTTCAATGTAAAAACTCATCTAAAAAGTAAAACTTTCGGTTTCTGACTCACACCATTATTGAACTGGAACTCATTATTTCTAGAAATTGAACTCAGAAACGCACCCTGACAATTCTTAACAACGGAATTTTAAAACTTTTCCACCCAACGTCACTATCAGCGACCGAATAAGTACCCACAAAACAATACAATTCCCTTTCACCTGCTTTGAAAGCGCGCGCTAATTATTATGGCATTGACAGACAAAATGAGAGTGCGAGAATAGCTGCTCCAAAACCTACATCTCCACAAAGCAGGAAAAGTCACGAGTAAATTCAGGAATGTAAGAAATTTAATTTCTCCCAGGAACTACGGGGAATTCCGAAATTAATTTCAGTGGAATCCAGATTTTAAGGGGAAGAGCGAAAGAATAGCCTTTCTGCTCCGAGAAAGGAAGCAAATTGGAAGATTTTAATTGGTTTTTCTTTTTAGCAAGTTTTCGGATGGAGTATTTAGTATGTGTTTGTTTTTTGTCTGTGGGTTCTTTTACATGTGTGCTTGGAGTATAAGGAAAAATAGTGGATTTAATTATTGCATTGAGTTGCAGAATAATTGTGTTCGATAGAATTAAGTTGCTTGAAAGTAGAATTTTACGATGTATAGTTGAATATAATGCTTTTTGTATGTATAATTACCCTGATTACGTGATTATCTACACGCGAAATATTTCCGTGACTTGTATTTAGTATAATTTACTATCAGAATAATCACTCGAGTTAAGTAAATTGGCTTATTAGTTTTATTTATATAAATTAGTTCTATGTCTTTACTTCATATAATTACAACTTTAAAAGCAACAAATAAGCTTTTGTTGCAACTAGTTTGATAGATGTAATAAGTACCAAATTTCTCTATAAGCCATTTGAAATACGATGTATTAGTAGGTGCCTTAATTTCAGAAAATGGCTAAATCTTATCTGAAATAATAATTTCCTATGAAACAGCTAGATTCTTAAGTATAATATTTAAGTATCATTATTGAAAAAACGTTCTATTATTGGGTTTTGAATTGGTAATAGGAGACATACATTGTTTTGTAATGCATTAACTGCTTGTAGTGGCGCACACAAGGGGGGTCCTGGGAGTCCAACCCCCCTCCAAAGCCCTTGATTTTTTTTCCGATTGATTATAATTCTAAGTATATAGTACGTAAAATTTAATTATTATTTATTTATTAATGATTGTTTTTGAATTAATGCTAATTATTTATTTCAATAATTGAGTTTTTACTGTGTTTGTTCGAAATCAAACAAAATCAAAAGGAGCATGATACAAGAATGGTGAACTTTCGACCCCCATCCTTGAAAATTCGTGTGTGCGCTACTGACTGCTTGTCTTCTTAATAAATAGCCTGCAGTCATTGCATCAATTTTTTAGTTAGAAGTTTAGATGTGAAAAAAAAAAGATAAAACAGACATGTCATTGTTTTATACTTTCAGTGATATGTTGATGCTTTATTTCTATTCTTTCTCTTTTTTTTATCCCCCCAAACACTATTTGGGGTACATATGTAGCAGGGAAATGATGAAATTAGGAATGTCTTCAAATCCTTAAAGGCTATGATTAATTCAAAGGATATGTTATAATAACGTCTCTACAAGTTCATTTCCCTTAAGAAAATGAAAGATTTCATCAAATTTCTGAAGTGTTTCAGTGAAATAATGAAATGAACTAGTCAGGATTTTTGCATTGGCAAAATGCTGCCCAAAGGGGTGGGGGATATACCTGGGGAAAGATTGAGTCCTTTTACTTCCTAATTAGAGGCGTATCTATAACCTGTCAGTCGTATCAATGATACAGGTCCCCCAAGCTAAAGGGGCCCCGACATATGTAACAACAGTCCCACTAACAGGGCTCCCATATCTAAAAAAGGCCCGGAAGGAATTTTGATACAGGCCCCCCTCAGAGCAAGCTACGCCAATGTTCCTAACCAAACAGGTAGTACTATCAATCCCCTAAATACCTACCTCATGTATTTAAAAAAATGGAACCATAGGATTAACATAGTGATTCATATTTTAGTGTGTAAGTAACCGAGAAGAAAAGATTTTACGCATAAAAAAATACTAGCCTAATTTCCTAAATATTTGTTAATTAATTTCGAATATATAATTTATATTTCATTGTCTATTGTTGTATTGCTTACTTCTACGTTTAATAATGCACCATATTCGCTTTAAATAAACACTTTTAACCTCTTGACAATATTATTTCATCATTTCACTGAAACAGATCAGAGATTTGTTCAAATTTCTCACTTTTATCAGGGAAATGAAACGTTTGAAGAGACATTATTTTAACATCTCCCGTCAACTGATCATCTCCCTTAGGGATTTGATGAAATTGAAAATTTCATCATTTTCCTGCGACATATATATAGTTAGAACTTTTATACAGAGCTTGAACTACGATTTTTGAAAACTTCACATTATTCACAGAGTCGTGATTAATTCGAAAAATTGTTTTGATTTTAGTTCATAATTTCCTATTCACAATATATTGAAATCTACAAGATAAATCCACTTCAAGTGCTGGAGGTGAGAAAGTCGCTTAATATGAAGGCTTGTGTGTAGAGGACTGGAAATATTTCTTCGTGTTAAAGCGAGTTAAGCTTTATCAAAGTTTCAATATTCATGACCCAATATTCAATCATATTTTAGTCGCGTCCCCTCAAACGGCAACAGTATTGATTTAGTAATATTCTTTGATGATAAAACTACGATACGACTTAAACACTCAGAATTTGCATCCAGGTATATAAACATCTTTGTTAGCCAAAGCGTCAATTTCCGGGACGTATATACGTCTTTCCAAAGTAAGACCTTTTCTGGCACTGCTTTCCATAAAAATTATTCAGAAGGCTTTAGAATGCAGTAAAGGCTTTTATCAATGTTTTGAAACATTTTGCTTATTTCATGTTATTTGCTTCTTTATTCTGTCACCCTCCCTCACATTGGATATACATCACATACGCTTGCACCTGCATATTAAAGCGGTTGACATTAGGAAGCGAATCGTAACTTTTTAAGCGGTAGTTAAGGGATTTTTAGTATAAACTGTACAAAATTATCCAAGAGATAAGTATTTGGTTTTATGTGATTTTATATTTGACGGACTCCCACTTAGGGTCAATGAAGTAATTATTAAGCGATGTTCTTATCTTAGTATTATTTAAAGTAATTATAAAAAACGTGGTATAGCGCACAGGCCATTTATAAGTATAATATATCAGTGTAAATTCATCAATTTTATTTTTTTATATTTTATGTCAGAATATGTTTGTTTACATTTACTTTCAAGTAACTTAAATAATTTTTTAAATAATCTTTTATTTTCGACTTTTAGTATGCTCGCGTCCCCTGGTGATTGTCTACTCCCTCAAGAGGCGTGCCCACAGTTTGAGAAACACTGTGTTAAAGGATATTGTAAAAATATAAATTAAACAAAATTAAGTTTATTAATTTTTCTTTTAATACAGAAATTTGACTTCTTGAAAATATCCGATGTGAAACATGATTCAGTAAAACAATGTGAAGTTTTTTTTATCTTTCTTTTCTTTTTCTTTTTTTTGAGAAGAAATGAAAGTGGAAAAATAATCCAAGAAAAGCTGATATATTTTTAACCCAACTGCAATGCAAGACTTTGTATTGCACTGTGCTACAAACTGTGAGCACACACACACACATATATATATATATATATATATATATATATATATATCACACACAAAAATTCTCAACCGTTTGAAAAAAAGAAACGAACATGGATATTTTGTTAGAACGAGAGACATTCTTTAAAGTTATATGAAACATTCTTCATAGCATGCACAGAGTACTTATAAAAAAAGCAAACAGAAGTCTTTCGTTCGACATTTATAAAATAAAGAAGTAATACAAAAAAAGTCAATCCCTACTTTGATTTTAATGAATTAAAATTTAAAATTATCGTTTTTTTATCCAAAAAATAGTTATGAAAATTTCACAATACCTTTAAAAGGGAGGAAAAACCCAAAATTTTTGACACAAGTCCCAAAAACGGTCCAATTTCCAAAAATGATCCAACGTTGTTTTGTAATTCTTTGAATAATTAGCTTCAATCAATTAATTTTTTGGTTATAATTAAATTACTGTATTATCATCCAAAATAATCATGTATATAAATTTTCCCAAAGCAATCGAGTGTTTTTAAAAATGTACTTTTTTAAACGTTTAAAATTCCACGAAAAAGGGTTTTAGAATTTAGTAGGAATTGAAAAAAAATGCGTGAAAACTTTAAAATCGAAGTTTAAAATAAAAGTTTCGATTTTCGTATTATTTTAAGTATTATGCTTGTGCTCATGTTAAGAAAAAAAACAGGAAAAAATATTCCTTTTTCTTAAGAAGTTTGTGACAAAATATTGACCTTTTAAAAGGCTAAGTGGCTAACAACTACTTTATGTTATTAAATAATATAGTCGCAATTTTTGGTTTATTTTTTAAAACTATGTCAAAACATCCCCTTTTAAATCGTTAAACAATCATTAGTATTTGACAACCAATCCACCATCGTCTTTGTTAACGACTTATTAAAATCCTTACTGATGACACAAACAAATGTTTAATAGAAGACGATGGCATTCAATTCACACTACCAAGATGTTACACCCCTCCCCCTCCCAAGTACTCTATGAACTATTCCCTCAAAATTTAAAAACGTATTTTCCAGGGGGAATGTCAGGGAGCATCGGGAAAAGCTGAGGGGTGGGGTTCCCCAAAACCTTAACTGTTATCCATAGTACCTAACAAGACTTCGAAAACTCCGGATTTTAGAAAAGTTTTCCGGGAATGCGTCAAGAAAAATCGCGTGCGTTTACGGAGTTCAGCTTTCCCGGTAAAACGCGGAAGAGCAGCGAAAGGGAAAATTTTGAATTCTTTGATGGGGATTTTTTTGGCACTTTTACAGTCCGTGGAAGACTGATATGAAGACTGCGGGGGAAATTTAATTAAAATTTCATTTTTAAAGCGTGTATCGTAAAAATAAGGAGACCATTTTTTTTTTTTTTTTTTGCAATGAAAAGGAGGACGAAAATTTTAAGAAAAAATTACAAATTAAATATATAAAACGTTTTATTAATTCAAACAAAAATACACTAAAAACGCTTACATTCTTTAAATACTTTCTCAAACTAAATACTTGCGACCCAATTTTCAATCATAATTTTCATCGCGCCCCCTTAATACAATAACAATGTATTGAATTCAATATTCATGCTTTTGACGATAAAGCTACAACACGATTTTAATAATAAACCGTCAAATTATGAATATAAGTATTAAATTTTGTATATGACAAGCTCATATGACTGCTCATATATAACAAGCTCATCTGTACTTATTTTATCTTGCTCTTAATTTAGTATTGATAATGTAATTAATAATTACAGTGTGCAGTTTTGATGCATTTATAAGTATATCATATCAATGTAAATATGTATTTTACCTTTTTTTATGTCATAAATTAAATTTTTTTGCTTTCTTTCAGTGAATTTGTAATTTTTTAAAAACTTTTTTTTTTTTTGACTTCTCATTTTGCAAGTTATCATGCCCCTTTAGGGACTTTAAAAAGCTGTTTTTTATTTTCTTAAACGAAATAGTTTTTCTTTGGAAAGATTTTTTTTCAACATATTATTTTCCAAAAATATCGAAAAATTCGGGCAAAAAAAATCCTTCATACTTAAAAATTTTCGGTAAATACTTTTATTTTACTATAGCTATAAAATATCAACATTCAATTTTGATTTCTAGAGAATAGGGATTTGAGAATATGGTGCCATTAGGTAATGTTTGACCTATCGAAGCTCACAAAACCTTCAATGTAGCAGGGAGAGGAAATTTAAAAAATAGGGTACCATTAGGTATTGTTTGAAAACTATCAAGGTCCCAAAAAACCCTTTGAGGAAAATTTAGACTTTGGGTACCATTAGGTATTGTTTGATCTATCGAAGTCCACAAAACCTTCACTGTGGCAGGGAGAGGAAATTCGGGATAGAGCCAAGGTATTGTTTGATCTATCGAAGTCCACAAAACCTTCACTGTGGCAGGGAGAGGAAATTCGGAGACTAGAGTACCATTAGGTATTGTTTGATCTATCGAAGTCCATGAAACCTTCACAGTGGCAGGTAGAGGAAATTCGGAGACTAGGATACGATTAGGTATCGTTTGAGCTATCGAAACTCACAAAACCTTCACAGTTGAAGGGAAAGGAAGTTTGGAGAATAGAGCCGCCTTCGTTACTAGACCAATGTTCAAAAATTATGAAGTCCGTCACCAATAACTCTATAATGTTCCGTTTCATGTTCTATATGTACATGCATTTTAAATTAGGACCAATGATTTGATTTTTTTTATTAACACCACAATCTAATGCAAAGAAAAAGCTATTGATGATCGATCTCACACAAGTTTGAACCTCGGTCAAGCGCCGATGAGGACACCTGAACTGAAAAAAGTCCCTCTCCAAATTTCTACCCCCAATGGGAGGACATTGAGCCAAGATAGATTTAACGTGAATCATACCCTGTAAATGGCAGGTATTCAGTAATTCCAGGTCTAGAACTAATGGCACTTGTGATTTGTTGGTAACTTTGATTATTTGACTATCGCAGCTACCTAAGGAGCGATGTGTATTAGATATTATAAAAATATCTTACCGTATGCTAAGAAACGCCTTACCATTCTAAAGGCGTTTGTGTCACATATATCCAAAATCTACATTTTACTATGATTGTGACGTTTTCGTGCCCCCCCAGATGCAAAATCATCGCTTCTTTTTCAATTTCTACAATTAGCTTACACTCTGTAAAAATTTATTTTGTTCAAATTTTCAATCGTTAATAAAATACAACTTAATATACACTCAATTGTGCTCAAATTTTATATACACGATTATTTTGGATGAAAATACACAGTAATTTAATTATAATTATTAAAAATTAATTGAATAAAACTAATTAATCAAAGAATTACAAATATATCCACGCTGGCATAATTTTGATGACTTGGCGACTGTTTTGGCGACTTGTGTCAAAACTTGAAAAGTTATTTTCTCACACTTTAAAGCGCTCATTTGAGCAGAAATGTTCTATATACTATGGTTTTGGGCGATAATACGATAATTTAACTGTAATTAATTTTAATTATAATTAATAAGAATTAAATGAAACTAATTATTTAAAAAATTACTGATAGACTGAAAGCCACGATGGCTTCTTTTTTAGCGACTTGGGTTAAAACTTTAAAAAAACTTTTTCTCCCGTTTTAAAGCATTCAGTTGAACTGAAATTTCATATACACGATTGTTTTGAATGACTACACGATACTTTAATGATAATTAATAGAAATTAATTTCCACTTAATATTGTGATTCTGCCTCATGTTATATATATATATATATATATATATATATATATTAATTGTAACTATTTAATAAAAAGTTTCTTAAATAAAATTCTTCTTTGATGATCTAAGTAGGAATTGGCTGAATTTTTTTTTTATATTAACTGTTTGTGGATAGCATAACACCGTTCCTATACAAAAGTGCACCTCTAAGTATTGTGGGGTCCTTTCATCTGACACCATGCCGAAACAAATGACCATGAGAAACACAACGGCTGGGCACATGTGCAAGCAGAAACTCTGAGTTTAATTCCAGGTGTCAGAAACGAACCGCACGGTGCCGGCAATGGAGAAGACAGTCCGTTGGAAACACCGAGAAAATAGGTTGTGTTTACATCCTCCCTCACGAATAACAATCTGTAATATTGAAATAATCAATAGTATGAATAACTTCTATTTAATGTGAATACTGTAATCAATAGGTGTGACGTATATAAATAACTGAATTATTTCATTTCTTACACTCACGCTACAGTTAATTTTCACAAACGTCACACGATATTCATGAATATATACTATGCTATTTAAATACATTTCTATATTATACACAGTTAAAAAAATAGGTGTAATTTTCTTAATATTATTCAGATTTTTTAACCATTTTCCAAGGTTAATTTGGAGGCTATATCTATGTGTTCATGGTCACGAACTCAATGCCTACTGTGTTTATTCGAGTCACGTGTAGAGTCTAGGAGCCACTAAAGAACTATAGTGTTAGAGAAGATGATGCACGTAAAATCCCCAAAAAATTTAGGGTTTGGGGTCGTCTGAAATTTTTGGGGGGTCTACCCGCTGAAGTG
>BMAV01012292.1:0-22057 GCA_019973955.1 Trichonephila inaurata madagascariensis | reverse complement strand
TTTTTGGTATTAGATGCGAATCAGATTGCATGCAAAAAAGTTGCTTGATTGGTCAAAAATCATTTTAAAGAGTAGTCGTGTAAATTTTGGTCTATGTGTGTATTAAAATGTATCTTGGGCGTGGAATGCACATATTCTTTACAGCTGAACCCCCAACAAGCTGACTTTGTGAAACTAATGTTGAGTAGTGGTTTTGTGCATTTTCTGAAGTCCATTGTAACAATTCACAAATTTTCCAATTTTATGAGTTTAAAAAGATTTTTAAGAAATATTTTTGATCTATGTATTTTTTCAAGAAGTTGATGCAACCAAATATAAATTTCTTGATGTTCTTGAATTTATCAGTATTGTGTGTAGTTAAATTATTTCTCATAAAAAAAATTAAAATTATATTTCTAAATATTGATATATGTTAACAACTATTGAAGTTCAGTATCTTATGACATTGAAGTTGAATGCGTCCCTTTTATCATAGATGTTACTTTATAATTTGTTGTCAATATAATATTTAAATCTAAATCTAAAAATTCAACTTTATTCGAGTTAAAATTTGTCTGTATTAATTTTAAGTATTCCGGATAAAAAATAATGCTAGGTTTAAATTCTCTGTCGCGACCTATAACAATTAAATCATCTATGTATCTTAATAAGAGGCAAGATGGTTCATTTCTTCGATTTGATTCATAGTGGTGTAAATATAGGTTAGCGAAAATATTACTGGCTGGGCCACCCTGAGGCAAACCTTTGAATTGTTTGTAAAGTTTGTTATAAAAAATAATGAAGTTACCTGTATTACAAAATAAATTTGTGTATTGAACTTTTCAAAACTAATGTAACCATTCAAACCATATTTCTCATATGCTTCTGAAAATACCTGAATTATATCTTCTTTGATGAAGTTAAATAAATCTTCGAAATCGAATCCATGCACAAAAGATACCTCTTGTTGCTCAACCTTCTTTATTACAACATGGCTGTTTTTTATAATAGAAGTATCTTTAAATTTGTCTATTGTAATATGGTCGGTAAAATTCTTCCCGATTTGGATATATAAGTATTGAACCCATTTGTTACACTGCGAAGTTTGACTGGCATATATATATATTAATATAAAATAAAGGTGAAGAAGTAATAGAACCTACAGTGCTATAGCAGGAAGAAATTGGAATTCACCAGACACAACAAATGTAGATACAAAAAAGTCTTTGGACTAAATTGGAACCTATTATGATTTATAAAGCTGTCGCTGAATTAGGCCAGGTAAATTAGGTTATATATATATATATATATATATATATATATATATATATATATATATATATATATATATATATATATATATATATATATATATATATATATATATATATATATGCATGCCAGTATATTATTGCATTGAAAAGATAATATAGTTATTTTATAATTTATTATTATTTTACATAGTTTTCAATTCTAGTAATAAATTTATAATCTTCTTATCTTATAAGTATCCTTAGATATAATTATCTTATTTGATTAATTGATTAAATGCCATTTTAATAACTTCACCCTGTAAAGTAATATAATGAATATTGGCAATTACCCTCAACATTTTAAATTCACGTCATGTGATGAAAACGATCTGAGCTGGCTCCCATTTCTCCAAACTCCCATACCTTGACAACGTGAGGACTTGGTTCGTTCTACCGATTTAACGAGCATCAATCTTTCTAAAAGTCAATCTTAAGGTAACTGGATTCAAACCTCGGCAGATCCAACATCCTCCCGTTTGTGTGGTGTGGTAGTTAGGAGAGGGGGGTACCAGCTCGCGTGTCGTCCTCGTCACTTGACCATGGTTCAAATGAGGTCCTCGCCAAAATTTTCGTGTAGCGACATGAGACGTTAATATTCACTCACTCATTCAAACCTCGGCTTTGTCCGGTCAGTAGCTTATCTTGCATTAGTGCTTATGTAAATGTACATCATTTATTTGCTTGATATGTATGCATTTATAACAAATTCAATTCATAAAAATAGAAATCCATTCGGATTTAAACTTTATAAATATAAAAGAAAAATTATCCTACTTTTAAAATACGATATTAATTGAAAAAAAAGTCTGGAAATTTCAGTTTGTTTCGACTGTCTTTTCATTTTGCTAAAATAATTTTAATAATAATTTAAGAAACAGAGAAAGTTCTCTAGTTGGAAATAAATTTTTGAGGGATCTAAACTAAATTATACTCACGAAATGAAAAACTTAAAAATAAAATGAATACCACCAAAGCTATTAAAATCATATAAATAATATATTGCTTTTAAATGACAGTTTTGTATACATTTGTTCTGTTATTATAGAGATAAAATTTAATACTATATAATCTATACTATTGCATTAAGCGGTCAAAAGGTAACGAGTTAATTAAGCTGTAATGGAAAAATTACCATTAACATTATCGTGAAAAAGTAGCCATTACGTATAGAATAGTAGTCAGGGCATTAACCATTATCAACTAAGTTTATATCCTAGTAACTAAGTAAGTGACACTAGGTACAACTTCAGATAAAACGGTTTTGTTTTTGTAAGAACGCCTTTACAAATTTTAACCATTATGTATATAAATTCAGTTGCAGATGTACATCTTATATTTTGTAATATTAAAAATTCGAATTATGAATTTTCATAATGAAATATTTCTATTCACATTCAAAGGAGAGATACCCTATTTATTATATATAATTTACGAAATTGAAATCGAATATACTATTTACAAAACATATCTCTAACATTTGCATAATTATAAAAAACCGACACTAACTTTTCTTGGCTTTAATGAATTCAAAATAATTCGAAATCTTGTGAATTTAGTTATGTTACCTCATGTAAATAACTACACTAATAAATAATAATTATAGAATTATTTTTAAAAAATTTATTTTTTGTGTTATGGACATTACATGCGTATTTTTTAATAATAACTAAAACTTTAAAAAAAAGATAACATAAAAATATATATATATATATATATATATATATATATATATAGTTTATATTATGTAACTATTTGGGATAATTTATCTAAAACATTTACATAAACTTAATTTGAATGTTCATTACTTTGTATTCATTATAAATTTGTATTCATTCTAATTTTTAATTTTATTATAAATTGAAGTTCAATCTAATCTAAAAAAATTAATAAAAGTAAAATAAATATGCTTTATAACAAGGACTTCTAAAATGTAATTGTTTTCTTATTCTATTTGAAATACTTTTTACCGTCTTGAAATATGATTTGTCAGTATAAATACATATTTTGTTTTATATATATATATATATATATATATATATATATATGATTTTACCTTTTTCAATTTTTAAAAGGAAAACTATATAAAATATCTTAATACTGTTTTGAGTTCAGTCTGACATAGTTTTATCACCACTTTGAAATCCAGCAATTTTACGACAGTATAACATTCCATAACTTTTTTATGCATTTTAAGGCATAAGTGATGTACTAAGTCTTCTATCAAAGTATTTTTAGCTACGAAGAATTTTGTTTCCATTATTCCTAACAGATGTCGCTCTCAGCATTATTCTTTTAGATAAACTGCGGAAGTGCATTGTTACGATTCAATTTCGGAAATTGTTTCAGCATTCAAAAGCACATTTTTAATATTAGGTAGTCTTATTTCGTACAAAAATTCCTGTTTGTGTTCATGCTAGATTATATTGTTAATTTTTCCCCCGTGTTCAGTGATTATTTGTTAAAAATTGTAATATTTTTCTTTTTTTAAATTTCTTTTTATTCGTTTTAATGAGCTTTATTAAGTTTGGGAAACGCATGATTCACACATATGATTGTATTTTAAGGATCATCTTGGATATCGACTTGGATGAAAACTAAAGGGTGAAAAAATAAAATAATTAAGACTTTGCAACCTGAATGGATCTTGTGATGATCATCTAAAAATAATATTGATAAATTATAATGGCCATTTAAAGAAATAAAAATTGAGTAAAAAACTTAATTTTTTTTCTTTTGTTTAACTGAAATATTTTTCAGTGACCAGTTCAAACACTTTATCCAGTCTCTATTTCTTAAAAAATAATAATAATAAAAAAATCTGAAAAGCAGTTTATTTTTGATATGTTCTGCTACAAATTTCTAAATCTGAAAAACCACTGATTAAATGAACTGAAAAGTAATATTAATGAATAACCAGAATACATACACGAGAAATATTATTAAATAAAAAAATCGTGTATCTTTAAAAAAAATTCTTAAATTAAAATTCCTGTTATAAAAAGAATATTAAAAACAAATAATAATAACTTTACGATTTATTTCTAATTTTAACTCTTTATACAACGTTCTTGAAAAACCTAAAGGGAAACATATTTTTAAAAAAATGTATTCAATTTTATTTTTTCACTACTTCCTATACCAAAAAGATAGGCGGTCTAGAAATTTAATTTGTTTTTAATTTAAACTGCTCATATTTTTTTATTGTGCTAAAAACAAAGTATTCTGCATAGAATAAGACGTAATTTGATATTTTTGTGGACACACACACTAACAAGTAATAATTATCCATTAATATAGTTTTGTGTGTGTGAGGAATCCTTCTTTTAAAATTTTTAACAGTCTTGACACCTCCAAGACAAGACATGATAATTAATACTTTTAAAGATAAGTATCATTTTTACTACAACTTTATCTCCTCCAAACCTGCCAAGTTAATACATTTTCAAGTGAGATGATGCAACCTTGCATTAGCTATCGATTCTAACCAATCAGTGTTTTAAATACGAGAAATTGAGCATTTGATATCCTACCGGTAGAAAAAAGTATAAAGGCTGAGATTTTTAGAATGCATATCCATTATCGAAAGTCTGTGTGTGTTTGTTTTGATGCGTTTTGCTTTGTTGTTTGAAGTTTCCTCATCGATAAAATGTATAACTAGAATAACAAAAGATCTCATTAATTAAACGAATGTAACCTGGTAAAAAAGTTCCTTGCAATATGTATGATTATAGTGAACATATTTATAAAGTGTGACACACACACACAAAAAATAAAACGAGACTGATTCAATAAATCATTGTACAGACAAAATCAGTTCTCCATGACATCCTCAACTTCAAAGCAGTTGCCTTCAACATTCACACACTTCTGCATTCGATGCTGTCATTGTAGATAACAGTTCCGGAATGAGGGTTTTGAAAGATCATTCAAGAGATTCTCCGTTTTTGCCCGAAACTCTTCAACTAAAGTAAAATGGGTTTCCTTTAAGCAAGATTTAATTGTAAGAAATAAAATGTCACATGAGGCTAAAAAAGTAAATAAGAAGGATGCCTCATTACAGTTATGCTTTTGATGGTCAGAAATTGTTTGAAAAATAGGGTCATGTGAGCGGATGCATTGTTTTTGTGTAACAGTCCTTCTTCACTGCCAGATTCTGGCCTTTTTTTTTCTTCTAATTTTCTGTCGAAGTCTTCACTAAAGTACTTCAATTTAGTTGTGTTGAGAGAGATAACAGTCTGACCGCTGCTATGAGTGAAACACACTCATACCACGAATTTTGTCAATGGTTACATCTGTAATCGGTTACCTTGAGCTCCCAGCAGGTTTATATATCTTCCACACAATTCCTTCTCCCTAAAAAACTTTTATGCTATTAAAACACATATGCACTAGACAAAGTTTCATATCCACAAGCCTCGGTTCTTATAGGAAATGTCTTCGTGGCTGATTTCTTTTCACAAGAAACGTTTTGGATTCAACATTTTCCTGGCAGATTGTAGTTGCACGTGTTTACTCAACGAGGCAGTACTCCCAACTGCTGTGGTCGATTAAGGCGAAAGTGTCTACATTGAGAGATTAGGAGTGTAGGATGACGTCATCAAACAGTGGTTGCCAACCCCACTCATTTTTCAAGCTACACACTTGGATTTTTTTTTTTTTTTTTTGGATATTTTTTGGAAAATAGGTGAACCAAAAGTCACTGTTAATGAAACTTTATTAAAAACTTTATTACAACATTTTAATAAAACTTTATTACAATACAACCATTTAATATAATAATGTAACTTTTTTGTCATTGGATAACTCAGTTTTAGTAGTATTTTTTGTTGATAACGTGAATTCTTCTGCGAGTGTGAGTCGTAGGAATATTTATAAGAAAAACATAATTTTTTTTACCGAAATAGCGTCTATTTAAGAGAAAGCCTAATGTGTTTCACGAAATGGAATCACCCATTACTGTCCATTGTAAATTTCTACGTTGTTATGGAAGCTAATCCCCTTCAAAAATCAGCTACTTTAAATTTACTAGTGTAATTTTTTTTTAAAATTCATAATATAACAACATATTAAAAAAAGAGACATATGACTAATTATAATATTGAGCACAATAAAATTTAAAATAGGTTTATTTTTGTTCCCCTGTATAGTGAACTATATTGAATATATATATATTTTTTTTGCATGCAGTCTGTTTTGATCTAATATCAAATAGTTAAACTCTAGTGTGAAACATTTATCCCAATAAACAATTTTTTTGCATGCAATCTGATTTGCATCTAATACCAAAATTTAAAAAATCTGGTGTGAGATTATGAATCTTTTGGGTTAAGGCTTGGGGTTTTTGGGAGCAAAATATGGGTGTAATTGTTGTATTTATAGAGAAAAATTGTTCAAAAATTGTGAAGTGGTTATTGGGGATGCTCTTTGGTGATTTTTTAATTTACGCTTTCCCTTTTGTGAACATTTAGTTTTAATTTGAACTTTGGATTTTTAAACATTTTTCACCAAACAACTTTTTTAAAATAGTACGTCTTCTTTGGTTTTCCCAGGGTTCACTTATTTTTGCAATTGATTTTTAAAATTTTTAATTTTTTAATATATTTTTTTAAAAATGCGATGGGAATAGTTTAATTTTTTCGTTTAATAGTTTGTTTAACTTTTTTTTAAATTTTTTTAGGTGGATTTTTTCCCGATTAACTTACCCAAATTTAAAGGGGGAAGGTTGGCCCATAAACGTTTAACCTTATTTCCCAAGTCCGGGTTGCCGGGGTTTTTAAAAAATTTTTATTTTTTTAATTTTTAATTTTTTTGAAAAAGTTGAATTTTATCTTCATATTCCCATTGGTATTTTGAAATGGGGTTTAATGATGGATTCAAGGTTGATTATTGGGTTGTGATTAAATTATATATATATATATAATAAATTGCCGAGTAATACTAACATTTTGGTTATCTATGATGGTGATGTAGTTAAGGTTGGAGGAAGAATTATCTTGTTTAATAAAAATCCACATTTATTTGGCCATTTAAAAGCCTCACAGACACAAAAAAAACAATACACGGGAGGACAGAAAAAGCATGGTTTAATGGCATTTCAAAAGCAGTATTTTTACCAGGCACCTAGTTTATTTTGGGACCAACAACCAAAGTTTTTTAAAATGATAAAAATTTCCCGTGAAATGCTTTTTGATTGGTCTAGGAAGAATGTATATTATAAATTTTAATTTTAAAAAACGATTCTTAATTTCTGATTTCGAAGAGAAAAATTTATTTTACCCCTTTCAACGGAAAACCCAGAAAGTGATTATTACGCAAAGTCTTAAGGAAAGATCATTATGTTTAAAAAAAGCTACAAAAAAAAATTAACTTGAATCATAAATTTTAAAATAAAAAAAAGTGAATTTTTTACAAGCTTTATGTATGTTTCAGCAATGTAGGAAGGGGGAAAGGGTTCGTTCTGGGTACCTTCCTTTTCCTGAACGAAAATCCAACAAAACGTTTCGTTTTTGCGTGATTTTAACTAGTTCTTTTAAAGATATCACACCGCCACATACCCCCCCCCGTTTTTTTCCGGGAATAGGCGAAAAAACAAACCATATTCGGGGGGGCATGAAAGCAGTTGAGCCCCGAGGGTTGGTCATTCGTGCAGAGGCTTTGAACGCATTTTTGTGAGGTTTGATTGGTCATTTGTGGAGACACTTTGGGAAATAACGGCTTTTTTCGTCAATGTTTGACTTTGGGTTCTTTTTCGGTGGGTGATGGCGCCCCAACGCGGGCGTGAAGGGTGGCCCTTTTCCGGCTAGGGTCACCAAGGGGAGGAAGGTTCGTTCTTATTTCCTTTTAAACGATAGTAACCCAAACACGCCAAAAAGCGCTTTGCGTGATGTTGGTACTGTTCATATAGATATCACACCGAATATGTAAAGGTAAATCTTTGATTTTCTTTTTTTAATTTTTTTTTGTCCTAAATCGGGTGAAAAGGGGTTTGGGGAAAAAGAGAGACAAATGGCTTCTTTTTTTTTCCTTTAAACGTTATGAATGATATATAAATTTTAAAGGGTTTAACTTCTGTGGTAATCTGGAATCTCATTAAGTATGGGTTATTCTTGCAAAATTTAATATAGTAATCAAGACAAAAATGAAATGAAAATTGGGGGCCCAAACGTAGTCCGGGAGATGGTGCCATTAAAGTTTGGGGGCAAATTAAAAACATTATAAAAACGGAAAAATTAATTCCCAGCGGTTTTTCTAAAATTTTTTTTTTGGCAGTATTTTCGAAATATAAATTTTAAAGATAAAGCTTAGAAAATGTCTATAGAGGGCGCTTTAGACTTTGGAGTAACGAACAACTATTTTTTACTGCTACTTTTTGTATCACATTAAATGCTTTCAAAAGTTTAGTCTTAAACTTAAATTTTGAGCTCAAAATCTGAATCATTGGGAGTGATTAAGTAGCGCAATTGGAATAGTGTTCAGGAGGTTAAATTTGAAACTCTCTCCCCATTGAACAGGGCTTAGTAATTCCTGATCTTCGTGTCGTAGACCAGGCAGCAACTACTACCTCCTATACGTAAAATAAACGAGAGAGGGATGGCAAAATTAAAAGAAATATATTCATAATAGACATGAGCAACTTCTCTTCTCAAAAGAAAAAGAAACAATTTCATGAACGAAAGTTGAATGAATGATGACACGTAGACAATGATACACACAAGATTTTCTTGTGGAATCACAAAACTGCTCGAAAGAGCACCCATCAGCAAGATGTGGCCCCGCACCGCCGGCGGAGTGGACTACAAACATTGGAAAATATCCCCTGCATATCACCTGCTACGACGGTAATTCAGGCAACGAAGCGCCTCCTCACGCTTTGAGTTGATTTAAGCTTATGTAAACAAGACTCTTCATATGGCCCCCAAAGGAAGAAGTCTAGACAGAGAGGTCAAGTGAGTACGCCAGCCAATTTTACTCTGACCACTTCTGTTCAATCCATCGTCCTGGATGCGCGTTGGGTGTATCCAATTCACTTCACAATATCTGCGCTGAAACGTGCAGGCGTTCCGTCATTTTGGAAACTACATACGAGCTTTTTGTTGGCTGGAACACTTTGCGGGTAGAATCCGTATCCTTACATGCAGTTGCACCAAGCAAGTTAAATCTTTTGTGTACTACACTTTTGCATGCAAAATGCAGGATTTGCATAATGTGTAGTATGTTTTAAAGTAGGTACCATGTCTCTGCTATGAATAACTTTTTATTTAATTTTGTCATCCCTCTCTCGATTTCTCATTTTACGTTTATTGGCAGTATTGCCGCTCAGTCAACGACCAGGAGCATGGAAGATCGGGAATAACCTATCCAGGTTTAGGAGAAGCTGCGAGTCTCTCAAAATTTCAATCTCCTCCTGAACACACAATTGCGGCTTGCGCTACTTAACCACACCTAACGATTCAAATTTTGAGCTCAAAATTTAAGTTTAAGTCTAAACTTTTTGAGTATGGCTTCTAATGTGATACAAAAATAAATATTAAAAATAGTTGTTCGTTACTCCAAAGTCTAAAACGCCCTCTATCGACATTTAAGCTTTTATCTTTAAAAGTTTATTTTTCAAGAAAATTCCACAAAAAGAATAATTTCCAGTGAAAACCCATAACGAATCGATGCTATTATTTTTTCCGTTTTTTATAATCATTTAAAATTCTCGGACCCCTTAAGCTTTAATACACCTATTTCCTTCTGGAAGCATGTTTAGACCCTAAGTTTCCTATTTACTATTGTTTGTCTTGATGTGTACTATCACCCCTTAAAGTTTTGCCGCAGAGTGTAATTACACCCTGAATAAGCTTATTGAAAATCATTTAGCTCCTCAGGATGATTCCTCTCGAGCCCCGTTAACTCGGTTAGCTCCAATGTTATTTACTTTTACAAGTCCTAGTGGATTTTACGACGAATATTAAAATTAGAATATGTGATCCTCAATTCGCAGTTTCCATTCTCTTATTCTTGGATTTTACGATTAACCATTAACCTCACATACCCAACTTCACAGTTTTAATAGCAGTTACATTTGTATAAATCAAGTCATCTCATGGTGCCGCTACCAAACTGAAAATCACAGTTAAAGAATATTTTACGTAAGATGATTGTAACAGGTTCCACTCGGGCTTCGACGAATCCTCCAGGGGAAAATGCACTTTAACTGTGATATTAGTTTAAAAACCGTTTTTCCTAGATATGGCTTGATTTTAAGCAAATGCAATTTCTATTTACCGTAAAATCCGGCGTATAACGTGCACTTTGAACACAAAAAATGAGATCGACATATAAGGGTGCGCGTTATACACCGGGTATAAAAACACAGTTTTAAAAAATAATAAAAGAAATGCATATAACAAATTACTTTTACACATATCGAAATACTGTTTATTTAAAGAAATGATATAATCTTTATGAACTAAAAGAGTTTAAGTTCTAGGAAATATACTATTATTTCAAAAGTTCGGTATAATATCTCTTGAATGAATGACTTCAGAAAATAAGAACGTTGTATACTAAAATTTTAGATTTCGCCTAAAGTAAGTGTTATACGGCGAATATACCTTGTAATTAAAAATGTAGCTGAAAAATATGGGAAAAGTTATATGCCGGATTTTATGGTAAGTGCCAATGTTGGAGAAAGTATGCGTACTTAGTAATTTGTTGCGAGTTGACTGTAAGTTGAAATCCAGTCAAGTATCGTAAGATTAATAATAAAGATTCCCCCCACACACACAGAATAATAGAAGGTATCAACCTTAGCAGTCGAACGAGCCGCTATCAGGCCGTGAAAGCCAACATTAATGGAAGAATTCTTAAGTTGGAAATATAAGTATATTTCCACAATTTAGTTAGCCATTAAGTATTCGAGAGCGATTTCTGGCCCATCCTCGGGCTTAGAAGCTATTAAAAGTACCCGGAAAATGTTAAAAAGTAGAAAGTACCCATTAGTTATTCTAACGTGTCTGCTTTAGTCGAACCCTCCCCACTGTGATATTATTCGGTCACTACGGGATTAATAGTAGATCCTTGTAGACAGTATCCGTTTCAAAAAGTAAAATGATATAAGTCTTGCTTTTCCCACTGTTTTGGAATTCAGTCTTATACTTTGTATCATGTTATAAAGAACATGACAAAACTCAGCGCATTCGGTATACCAAAAAGTTCCTGACACAAAAATCTCCTCTTGGTATCTCGAAACGAGAAAGATTATATTTATAGACATCCTTTCAAGTAATATCCACTAGAAATTCGGATAGCTGAATTCTCCAGGAAAAGAAATAATATTTTAATGTAATTTAATCCCCCATGCTACTTTGTGTATTTCGAAAACCTGAATTTCCATCTGCAATTTTTACTATGAATATCTTTCATTTTCCTCGAAACTGTTTCTTTTTAAATCAGATATAGACTGATATTTCATTCCATAAATGGATACTTTGAATATATTGGGCGAGCCAGCTGCAATGAATATGCAAAATCATAGGTCATCTACTAATGCAAAGTTCCCGCAGACTAATACAAAATATCATCCGCACACAAGAAAAATGTCTCTTTAGAAGCTTTGGGCAACTCTCATTTGAATATTGACTCACATACCGAACCGTTATGCTGCGCGTAAAGCGAAGCGACGTAAATTGCCTTAACCTTCTCGAAGCGAAGCCGGCCCCTGGTTAGCATCGCTTGCTCCGGTTAAAATATATTTCCTGGACTTAAGTATTTTCGATGTATTGTAGTTGTGTGTGGTCATTTATAAACACAAAGAACTTTGAAGCCGATTTTAACAGCTATTTATTTTACGATAAAGGCGCATAATGTAAATAGAGGTGGTGGAGAGAAGCTTCTTGAGAATCAAAATCGTTATTCAATTCACAAAATATGCCATCTGAGGCAAGAATGATTTTCGCCAAGTAGTGAAGACTTTCACCGGATTCTTAGAAATAGACAAAAATGTAAACAAAATGGGCAAAACGCATTTTGTTCCTTTCTGCTGTTTTTCTTGTGTCTGAAATATTTTGCATGAGTTATGTATACCACAAAAATTTTAAAAACTATGAGTTAAAATATTACCCTATGTTTTTGAAAACTATTATAAACCACAAAAAGTACTAAAAACTTCCTAAAATTTATTTTATACCTTTTAAATTAATATGTACTTGAATCCCATGCGTATAACGTGCGCACTTTAACACACAGAAAATAAGATCGGAAATTTCATTATATGCTATACTGCAGTCCTAAAATGATAGTTTTAAACTTAAGAGATGAACATAAGGGGAAAAAATTCTAGACTTTTCTGGGCTATTAAGGTAAAACCGGCTTGACTTTTTTGGCGCAATTTATTACCTTTCTTTAACTTTAGCGGGCCTAGTTCTTGTCATATACTATTCCCCTGCTTGAATAATACTTCGAATAAATGTTCCCAAAACATAAGAGCAATGCAACGTATATTCAGTTTGCAATAGGGTATGAGTTATACGGGTGAATATAAACTGTACCTAAAATGCGCATTGAAAAGTATAGGTGTATCGCCAGATACGGTAGCCTCATATTACCCGATTTACGTACCTTAAAATCTTGTACAACGCGCACTACCGTATATAGTGAACACATATTTAAGTACCTTAGATACCTTCTTATAACGCGTATCTCCTTTTTTATAAAGAAACCTGAAATGTACGTGTGTAATGCTGCTCGACTTTTAAGTCATTTATTCGATTTATTACCCAAGAGTTTCAAAGATAATATACTTTTTTTGAACTATGTAAACCCTTTAGGTTCATAAGACACCTAATTTTTTTGGTAAACAGTATTTCGATCTATGGCTCCTTAATGCTCATCTTTTCATTGTTTGTTGTCATTTCATGCATTTCGCGTATAACGAGTAACCCGTAAATTTCTATCTTATTGTTTGTGTTAAAAGAGCGCCGCGTCGTATTTCACGATATTTAATTAGTAGTAAAACCAACATGTAATATTAATACCTGGAAAAGTCAGCTTTTTTAATATCAGTTGTCAGAAGTGAGCATTTTCGTAAAATGGCACAGGAAAACAAATAGCTTTTTCAGTTTTGTATCAGTCCTCACCCCTTCCCCAAAAGTCGGTTCCATATAATCTATCATTAAATGTAATTTTTACTCAGCAATATAAACACACTTGCCTCAATTTCTCTAGTCTCTAAAAGTAGTAGTTATCAAAGGGGGTTGAAGCATTCGACTCAAGTGAGTTTACGGGGGTATAGGTAAGTAACCACATTCCAGTTTTAACGGTATACTGAAATTTGGCAAACATGTTTATCTTGTTGAGAATAGCTCTTTTAAAAAGAGGTTTCTTGTGGTGAAATTGACTCCCAAAAAAGGTTAGCTGCGATTAGTTTGTTTTCATTATAGATAAAAATTTTCGCTCTTAAACTGTTAGACGTAAAAGACTTTTAAATTTGTCAACTTGTTGGTTCTGTTTAGTAGAGACTCATTTTGTACAACCGACTTGGGGAGAGGCTGGTAAAATAGAAAACACTATACTTCCGTTTTAGAAATTCAAGCTTTTCCTGTCCATATATCAAGAGATGAAGGCTATAAGAATATTTTTTCAATACGACTGTAAAGTTTAATTTACCAGAGATAAATATGATAAATCAAAATTCCAGTTGTTTAAATATCACAAATGCCATTATTATCGAATTATCGGAAAACTACAGTCTACTCTAATTTTAATCAACTTTAGTGTTCAGGAAATTAATAAATGGCAAATTTGTACATCCACCAAGAACAGCAAACAGAAGTTCAAGATGTACTGCATGCATTTTCCATCATGTTATTGTTTAAACCCGAACGAACGTTATTTTTATGCAGCCAAATTTAAGTACCTAAAATGCAATAAAATCGGTTGAAAATTAAGTAATTGTACTTGAAAAGATATTTTAGAAGATTCATGTGAAACTTATCAACTTATCAGTCGGTTTCAATCATGTCTGTGCCTTGGCGCAGTGGCCATTTTTCTTTGTGGGTTTATCTTTTTTTTTGTTTGGTATATTTCTAAATAGTATTTTTAACAATGTCTTATAGTTTTACTTAACCCTAACAGCCCATAATTATTATATATTTTGTTTAACACTAAAAATCCCGTCACAGAGGATGGTGGTGTCTAATTTTTTACCGTTATTCAGAGAGAAATACACACCCAAGCATGCCATACAGATTGAAAATTAGAGAAGCCACCACGAACCACATGGCAGAGAACGTAAATACCGCGTATTTGGAAAATTTTGGTAGCTTTTCGTTTCACCGGTGCAAGCGGATAAAGTTCCAAAATGCTACAGCAGTCGCCAAAATGGAATATTCCCAGGTGTAATACTTCACAAAACAAGTTGTAGCCATTTATCAGTAGCGTCTTTTCTTAATATATCAAAAATAGATGAAACTTAATAAGATCTAACCTTTATAAATATTTTTTCTCAATTTCTACACTATTAGCTCACACTGTCTATATATTTATTTGTTTTACGACGATCTTTTGGTGAATTTTCAATCGTTAATAAAATACATTTTAAAGCACTCAATTGAGCTGAAATTTTATATACAGGATTATTTTGATGCCAATAAAATAATTTAATTATACTAATAAAAATTAATTGATTAAAACTAATTATTTAAAGAATTACAAATACACAGCTCCGTTGGAATCATTTTTGGTGAATTTAGCGACCCCAAGATTTGTGTCAAAACTTGAAAAAAAATTTTCACGTTTTAAAGCATTCACTTGCTCTAAATTTTATATATTTACTGTTTTATTAATAATGATACTTTAATGATTAATAGAAATTAATTACCACTTAATGTTGTGGATTCTGGCCAAGTATGTATATACATATTTATAGGCTAATTGTAACTATTAATAAAGTGTAGCTAAAAATCAAAAAAAAAAAAAAAAGTTTCTTGCTGGTCTGGGCTATGAATTGACTTAATTTACATTACTTGTTTATGCGTGTATATTGTGTATTATCGCCAAAAGGCTTTATTGGCGAGATTTGCGCTGCCTAAATGAGAAAAAAGTAATAAAATTTCATTTTATTGAATTTATTTTCATTTTGTGAAAGAAAATGACAAAATGAAAATATTTTAAAGGCAATTAGACTTATGGCAAATTTAGTAAAATAAAAGAAAAAATCTAAGATGATTATTATATTTTTGAAATATGTGCCAAGCATTTCCGCTGCAGTGCAGCATATGCTACAACAACACATAAAAATATTTTAGCAAATGTAATAGGAGAATCTAAATGTTCGAAATACCAAGGCAAATATTCGAAAGAGGATAAACTTTTTTCTTTCTAATTTACAGAAATGAATTTCATTATACATCTCTACTAAAACAAACTAATATGTACTTTACGAAATACTTTAAATAGTTTCTGCAAAGTTTGCAGAGGAAATGACATTGATTAAACCCACCATCTCTGGATTCCTCTAATCAGCCCCAGCTGCATTATCTTTTTCCGAGTTTTAGTAAAATTCTAAAATTACAATCCACACTCCCTCTGTCGTTTGTTAAAGCTACTATCATTCTAAGGAATGGGAAACTAATTTCATTTCGTTTCTTAGCACCTTCATAGTAAAACATTTTACGTTATTTATTTATTTTTTTTTTGCCTAGTATGAATGGAAGCTGTTCTAGTTAAACAATTTTCGAGAAACTGCGCGATTATGTTGTGAGAAAACATTTGAAATGACGCAATTTGAAAATAAAATGTACTAGTAAAGAGGATTGTTATATTATTATTTTGTTTTTAATGGAAAATATACTTGAGGATTGTATTCGGTATTTAATGCTAAATATTTCGTTGTCTGAAATTTGTTAATAAGCTACTTCCAGATTTCTGAGACATTGGAAAATAAGGTCGCTTTATTCATAAATAAAATTGCTATGTCAACAACAAAAAAAGTAATTTATCAAAAACTGCTAAAGCTATTTTCTATTCAAAAAATATTTTTGTGTTGATTAAATATTTCAAAATGATATATTTGTCATTTTTAATAAATCAAAATATTTTTTGTAAAATTTTGAGCTTTTGACCAATTCTATAAATGCTAATTTTATATTTTATATATAATTTCCTCAAAAACTTTTCACCTTTTTTTTGTTTTAAACACTACTCCTTATTTGTTATTTTAATGTAAACAAATATATAAGGAAGAAGCATATTTGGTTATTTAATTTATTTTATTTTTTCTTCTGTTTTTTCAGACATTATTTTTTTACTATAGCCATATATTCTGATAAGGTACAGTAAAAAAATGCTTTGAAGTTTCCTTATTTCTTATCTATTTCCTTGCTTTTATTTTATTTCCTTTTGCTGTGTGCAAATTCTACTAAAAATTTGCTTCATGTATTTTTCTTAAAAGTGGAGTTCGTGGACAATAGTATTAAATATATATATATATATATATATACCTTCTTCTTTACTTTTATGTTTGATAATGTCCGATATTTAATTCAAAACTGTAATAGGCTCTTTTACACCTCTACGATCTCCAATTTTATAATTCTACAATTTGCTTTTATAAAATGAAAGTAAAGAAACAGATTTAAAGGTAAATGTCATAGTTTTATTAAGGAAATCGGATACTTTAAATTAGGTTACATTAAAATGAAATGAGCAAAATATTTTTAAATACGTAAGTTAATATCATTATTGTTTTTAAAGAAAACGGAATTTTTTCTCATGGGCGTCTTGAATTCTAAGTTACTAAGTTTCATAATCTCAATACATAAGTGGGTCAAATCTACATGAAAAAATAGTATTACAGGTGGTTTTGGGATAAATAGTTTAGTGCTATTAAATAGAAATTACTAAACAAAAAAATACTTAACATAGATCGTCCTACGGCTTCTAAAATAATAGAGGTGCCCTACTGTAAAACGTATTACTCTCTCCCATCATAATTAATAAGAAACAAGAGAATAACTCATTGAAAGTTCCATAAAATTTTAAAGAAGATGCTATCAAATTATTGTAACGTAAACAGCTCAAGCAGTTCTAAAGAAAAGATTCTCACCTGCTGTAGCTGAGGACATACTACCGGTGAGAGCGAGAGAGAAACAATTCAATTCAAGTGTTATGGAACACATTAATGAGGTATCATCCCTAGTGGAGAAAATCTGTGCTCTTCCTGACTCCATCCTAGTAACATAGATGCAAAATGATAGGTTGAAGCCAATGTCTCTTGTGTTTTGAACAAGTGTCTTAAAGCGGTCTACAACATACAGAGATGGTTGCGCGCGCGGCTTCTGCGCTGGGGGTGAAACTTAGGAATTCTGAACAGCAGCTTAAACTCATCAGGAATAGATATCACCGTCTCTTCAGAGCTTGAGCGGACCGAAGATGTGGTATTCATTACGGTGAGAAGTTCGGGCTGAAGGGGATGTACTAGAACCTCCCAGTGGAACTACCATAATATTGTTTGGCACTCCACAGCCACGTGAGGACGAGTATTATAATGTAAGGTGATAAACCCGCCAGACAGCATGCCGAGTCACCGATACTTGATATTCTTTCTATATTCAAACAATGCGGAATAGTACGTGTTAGCAGTGGCGGTCGTTTCGTCTGGAGGCATCCGGGATGCGAACGGTGTCTGTCGTGGGCCAGAGTTGATTACTTCCCACCCACATGATTTTACAAAATGCACCTATGCGGAGCGCAAAATCCATTGTAATATATTCGCCTTGCTATTACAACGATGGGAAGACTAATTCCCTCTTCAGTTTATTGCTACTGCACATAATCCAGTGATTATGACATCTGCAAGTTGGACAAAAATAGATGGTACTAAGGAAGAAGTACCTTGACCAAAAGCTGCCTGTGTATTTAGCGATATCATGGGAGGAGATGATCGCTTCGATATAAGAAATAAAATACCAAATAAGGAGATCTGTAAAATGGTTGCATCGTATATTTTATTTTCTTATTGACCTTGCCTCTCAAATGCTTCTATAATGTGACAAGTGAACGAAAGAAACAAAAGTTTAGACAAGCTAACATTCCAAGCATTAGCTCGTCAGCTAATAGCGCATAGCCCCATCAAGAAAAGAGTTCTACGCCTGCCTTAGCCACGCAAGAAAAATAGCGTAGTTCTAGATCCACCATATATGTACAGAATGTGATGTTCCTTACACAAAATGGCGTTTCCTATATTTTCATAAAGTAAAATAATCACCAGCTAAATTTAATTTTCTGATGAAACGGTCTTTTAAGAAAAATATTTCCTTCCAAACCCTAAATTTTAAATATATATAATTCCAAAATTCTAATTATAAATTCTGCAAAATAAAATATATTTCCTTAAATCCTAGTCGTTCAATTCATTGTTAGCCAAAACATGCAAAACTACGAGAAATTTAAAAGAGAAATAAGGCCCTACTATAAAGGGTTAATGTGCTACCACCAAATTACCGTTATCTTGGTTGGATTTTTCGATATCGCATTCATTCCTGTCACCTTGGTTTCTATGGAGGCAAGCGCAGCCATCATTCCTTCAAATTGAGGAGTTATTGTAAATAATTTACTTGATTTAAAAACTTTTATATAAATACTTCTCAAAATGCAACATGAAAAATGGTTGAATTAGATTACAAATGAGGAATAAATAAAATAGGTTTGGTATTAAATACACCAAAAAAATCAATTAACCTGCGATTGCAGTGGGTGTTCTGTACACCCTAGCAACAAGAAAAAATCCTCCCAGGGATTCTGCTAGCACGGCGCAGAACCACGACGGCGTTTCTGTAGCTGCAGGTATTATTTTATCATTGAACCTCAGGTCTGATGAAATCCTCTTCTTGAACGATTGGAAATGAATCAGCGTGCTGCATTCAAAGCCGAAAACTCCTCAGTGAGAAGCTGGAGCGACGGTATCACAGCCTGCTCCTTTTGAATGTTTGAAATGATTAAAATATTGTTTTTTCTACTTTCTACTATCATTATCTCATTGATTATAAAAGTATATTTATTACTGGTATATACGTTTTACTGGTTTATAAAAAATATAAAATTGTGGTGTTTTAAAAGGAAAATTTGTATGTTTAGTTTAAATTAATGTTATTCCTATTTAGTACAAATTAACAATTTTATTTGTATAATACAAAAACATCTTGTTCTTTGGTAAATATGTCATGAATGGACTTAATTTTATTTTCATAATTAAAATGCTATCGTAAAGAAAAGTTTGGGTGTAAGCTCTTACACCCCGCGAGTAACGACGGTAGCAAAAACCGGCGCGAGTGATCATGAGTTAAATATATTACACATTTACTCACAATCCAATACAAACTAAACTAAAACCATAATTTTTCTTTATTTATTGAGCTGTTTTAAAAGTTAAATTCATCCGGGTGGTTTAAAAATATATGAACCAGATATAGTATTGTATAAAACTCACAATAATAAGTATAAGGACTTTATAATTATTTTGTTTTAATTTTTAATGCAACCGCCTATGATCTCTATTTTCTTTTTCAAATCAGCATTTCAGATTAGAAATTTTGCTATACATTTTAACGCGATTACGTAAATGAAATAATGAAATGTTTATTTCCAAAAAAGGAACTATCTCAATCCAGGATGTTAACAATTCTCGTCCCAGGTCAGCAAAAATTTTATCTTTGCTAATAGGTTGATTGAAATTTAATTATTATATTGAAGGGTGAACTAATCAACTATACTAATTAAATTAACAAAGTTTTATTGCTATAAATGTCAGTTTACATCGTGTTTCAGTTTATTCATCATAAATTAAATTTACATTTCATATTACGTAATATTCAATTCATAAAAGTTTGGAGCTAGAGGGTTAAAAATGAATATTTTGATGTGCTAAATTATTAACTAATATATATGCCAATTATAGATAATTCAAATCTTATCTTTTTGAAGCCCTTTGCCCCAAATTAATAATAAATATTTTTAACTATACAAACATAAACAAAAATTGAAAATTAATTCCATAATAAAAATGTGGATTATTAAATACATGTATGAGAAAAGTAAATAAAAATCGAACAATATTTTTATATATTTAGATATCACGTGTTTTAAAACTCCAAACCCACGCTTGAACCATTCTTTTCCCTTTACAGAGTTCAAGAATATCTGCCCAGTTCTACACCTGCATTCTCTTTGTGGTCCTAAATGCGAAACGTATGCCATTTATGTGTAACTCGTTTATTCTAAAGCGCTATAAATATCTCTGCAAAATGGCATTTTCAAACTTTTCCAGAAATTTAGCTCCGTGATAAAAAAAAAAATGAGTGAAAAGAAATACAATATAAGAGCTATTCGCATTTCAACAATTTATCGCACCCATACAAAGTATTTACCGTATTTACTCAGATATAACCCGCCATCGATTAGCCCTCACCCCAAATTTTTGTTTTGGGAAAAAAAATATGGTCCTCGATTTTAAACCACATTGGATTTTTGAAGTATATAACTTAGAAGTGAATTTATCTATATTTTATTACAACAGAGGGGAGAAATTTCAAAAAAAAAGGGAAAATTTTTCTTTTTGGGAAAATTGAAAATTTTTTTTTTCAAAACCTTTTCAGACTCTGGAGAAGTTTTTCTTCAACAAGCACAAAAACAACACACAAAAATTTTAGAAAAAAAACGTTTTGAAAAAAAATTGTAAGCAATTTTTGCCAAAAAGTTTTTTTTAAAATTTCCTTCAGCCTTATAACACTGCGAACCGGGTTTTAAAAGCGAAAAAAATATGATATTTAGCATAACTTAAATTTGACAATGTATTAAAAATTGGGGTTTGAATAGTATTAAAAAATTTTTTTAATATTTTTACAAAATCCAGAATTTTAAATTTTTTTATTGCAAAATACCAAATTTTTTCCGTCTATAGTCGATCCGCAGAGGCCAACGAATTTTAAACAAATTAACCCGGTTTTTCCCACAAAACAGAAGGAGAATTTTTTAAAAAAAATAACATAATTATTTCAAAAAGGTTGTAACCTGAAAATAATGGATTTTTTAAAAATCATACTTGAGCCTCTGAACATAGGTCTGAGTTTTTATACAGGCAAAATATTAAAATAGAAATTTTACAAAAAAGGGGAACATTTGGGAAAAAAGGTTATTCTAAATTAATTTTTTGCCAAAAAAGTATTTAAATATTTTTCTTTCATTCCAAAACATTTTATCGGGTTTTAACTCAAAAAAATCATGAAAATTTATTTTGCGCTTTTTTAAAATTTTTTTGAAGTGTCGGATACCTTTAAAAAAAGATACATGTATTTTTTAATCTAATAAAAATATTATGAAAAAACATCCATTTATGGGTTTGTTAAAGTCAGGTCTGAAAGTAATCAGAACCCAAAAGTTTTATGAAAATACTTGTGTTTTTTTGTTTTTTTAAACTTGGGGGGTTTTCCTTTCAATATCACAAGAAAAAAAATTTCACTAACTTTCCAAAAGGGAAAAGCTTACAAATCCACCTCCATTTTTGAAACCAACATTTTTCCGAGGAAAGATCAAGGGGAAACATATATCAAACCAGTGTTTTTAAAATGAATATTTTGGTGGAAGTTTGCACATTGTAACTATTTTAAAACAATATATTTTAACCATCCATAAACCCTTTTAATTACCCTTGAATTTATTGACAACAAAATTTCAAACCATTTTTTCATCTTCAAATATTCTTTTTTTATCATTATTTGACCCAT
>BMAV01012290.1:0-36717 GCA_019973955.1 Trichonephila inaurata madagascariensis | reverse complement strand
TGATTTTGGATAAAAAGATAGCTAATGAACGTTTGAAAGGGAATCTTTTGAAAGTGGAAAACCAGATGATATATATATATATCGGTGAAATATATATTTTTATTTTTAAAAAGCTATTGTTTTTTTCATTAAAAAATTTTTTTTTAAACCTTTTATTTTAAATTTGTCGCCCCCCCCTTGCGGGTTATCGCCCCGGCCCCAAAATATGAAAATACTGGTCAAAAAAACTTCTCAATGTTTCAAAAATTTCCCCTAATATTCTCAAATATATTCATCACCCCCTCCATTATAAAACAATGTCTTAATTCAATAATACTATACTTTGACGTTAAAGCCTCGACTTTAACCTCTTAAATGCTACCAGCGTATAATAATGCCCACCCCCAAAGCGTTTTTTCCCCTGGACTATATGACGTCTTTCGGAAACGATTTTTTCTGAGCACTGCTATCCATACAATTATTCTGAAGGCTTTGAAATGCAATAAAAGGACCTTGACAGTATTTGAGAAGGATTTACTAATTTCAGAGGATTTGCTTATTCTTAATCATTTTCTCCCCCCCCCCAATACATCACATGCGCATGCTTACGTGTAAAACGGTGGAATTGGGGGGCGAATCACGTAACTTTTAATCGGCAATAAAGGAATTAATTATAAACCTTGCTAATTATCAAAAGTGTTAAATTTTGCATATAATTTTATATATAACACAAACCCATGGGGTCACTGGCAATTATTAATGTTGCTCTTAACTTAGTATTGTTAAATTAATTTTAAAATCATTTTTGCATCTTTTACATTTAAAATGTATTTTTTATTTACTTTCATGAATTAATAATTTTTTTTAAATAATATTTTTTTTTCGACTTTTAATATCGCCCCCCCTTAGGTTATCACCCCCCAAAGGGTACCCAAGTTTGGCTGGACAAAAAAAAAATTTCCCATTCTTAGTAACATAAACATTCCTTCAGCCATCACGTCCAGATCATCAAATTCTGGAACATTTCGACTATACAGGTTATCTCAGTCGATAAACACTAAAACTTTGCTGATCATCCACTTCGTTCACGGGGAACGAGTGACAGTTATGGAGTTTACCTGCAATAAAAACCTTGCTTACGGTGTTTCTTTAGCAATTATTATTGCCATATATCTCCCAAATGTGCACCAAAAAAGAGCTATCAATAAAACTAGTTTGGTATGGTTCTCGACCATTATTTTTTGAAAACAAATCATTTTTAGCTGCTTTCTCGTACAGGATGGTTTTTTGCACTTAGTAAAAAACCTAAATGCCCTTTCTGGGGAAATTGTGCTTGCTTTTCTAAACCTTTTGGGGGTTATTGCTCTAATGGCAATGTATTTTCGTGGACATGCGATATAAAATTGAGATATTTATCCGAACGTGTTTTTATGTTTTCAGAAGTGTATGTGTTACAGTGTTAAAGAGTGAAATCCGTTATTTCACAGAATAACTAGGTATTTCATGAGAACTGGACAAATCTGTTAAAGTATATAAAATTATTGAATTCTGCGATGTAGCTAGGTGTTCTTTAGAATAACGATTACTTTGTAACGGGTCTATCAAAATCCAGTAACCCTTTTGGGGGAAAAAATTATTCAACTGTATGTTTTTGAAAACTTTCTCTCAAAAAAAGGGGCTTGATATATTCAAAGGGTTTGTTCTATTTAAAAGCTTGACATTTGTAGTGTGTCGGCGCGGATAGTCGCTGGAGGGTAAAGAAATTGGAGAATAAAATGAAAAAATTGTAATTAAAGATTTGTGACCGGAGGTCTTACTTTAAAAAATTTTTAAAGGTAAAATCTTGCGTAGGCCCAGGTCTCCAAGGTAAGTGGAGTAAATTTTTTATATGTTAAGGCCTTAAGCGTGGGTTTTTCTTCCAGTTATTTACTATGTGCATTTCCCTACCTTTAGTTGTGTTGATTAGGTAAAAGTGATAAATAAATCTTAATTCAAAACTTGATATGGCTCATGTTTGCTTAAACCCCCAAACACTGACAACCGCTAGTCGGTTGTTACAACTTGATCGTTTAAGTATGAAATACGGCAATCGAAAGTTCTTTGAACCGATTCTAGCAGCTTTGCAAAGAAGCGGGGTGGGGGGTACGCCTTATTCCGTTGCTTTTAAAAGAAAAATTTATACCGTGTATTAAGTTAATGTTTTACATTTTTTGGGTTTTCAAAATTTTTTTTCCCTTTTTTTAACAATGACTTCTGCTATAATGGAGAACTAACCTGTAAAAAAAAGGATCCAATGCAAGAGATTTGAATCTTTATTGAATAAACTTGGTTCAAAGGAAAAAAACGCTGCACTTACTCGTGAAAAAAAAATTAACTTTGGTAACAGAAGTAAAAAGTGCCAAAACAGTACAGAAAAAGTACCACGTGACTATTGGATACTCTGCATTAAGATATCCTTGAAGTTCAAGGGGTACAAAAGTTTATTGTGCCAGTAACAGATGCAAAACATGTTCTTTCTGTTTAACTAATGTTAGCAATACGAGCAATGATAAGTTATATCATCTGCTTTTCCTTATTAATTAATTAATCATCCGCAATATATAGGAATAAAATGTATTTTTCGAGAGATTTTAGCTATTTATGATCAATTAATTTATAAAATAACTTTGAAATTGTTTACTTTTGTTGAAATTTTTCACCTATTGCGTACTTTAATTGACTTGTATAGTTATTTCATTAAATGCCTAGTTATTCAATGAAATAACTGAAATTATTGGTAATAAAATTAAATTGGATCGAGATCCAACACTTAAAAGGTGCAGTATTACTTCTTGAATAATCCAGTACACAAACTTCTGAATAAATTCAAACGTTCATAAAAATTCTTTAATTTTTAACAATATAAATTTTTCTGCCTTTTATTCGTCGTCACGGGGCGTATCGTTAAGATGCTGCATCCACAATTTGACCAGTGCACTTAGCGGGAATCTCCTCCCCCCTCCCCCCCAATAGTACTGTCACCTGTATAGTACTAAAAAGCAAAGGAAAAACGAAATGTGAAAAGTTAGCCCTTTCCCGATGAATTTGATAAACCCCCGGGATTTTTGATTTACTGTGGATCAGGTGGCAAAAAGTAACAACAGATATAAATTATTTACACTTTTTTTAATATTCAAAACCCCTTAACAATATTTTTTTAAGTAAAAAATTATTTTATTTTTTATAAAAAAGTAAGCTTTCCGTTTAAAAAAAGAGTTTTTTATTTTTACTTTGACTTCGAAAAAAACGCTAATAAACACCTTGATGTTTTAAAAATATTTTAAAAAGAAAAAAAAATATTAAACGCTTTTTGTAGCCCCTCCCTTAAATTTCGTAGAATGAAAGTAATATAAAATTTAAAAAAAATAGTTTTTTTCCCAAAAGAACGCACTTTATCAAGCGCGGCAAAACTTTTTAACCCTCTAAAAAACTCTATATTTCGGCCCAAAGTAATATCAGTCTTCGCTATTTGAGCTTCTTATCCCCAAACAAAAACAAAAATTGCTTTCCATTACCTTGTAAAACCCCCTAATATTTTGGGGGCCCAAATTCACCCTTACACCCAACCCAAAGAAAATTGTGGGAGCACCTTCCATGAGACATAGTGAGACTTAGGAAAAAGAATTACCATTTGTTCTAAAAAAGTTCGATTCTGCTTGTGGAAAACGGAAGTGAAGTACCAACAAGGGAGGAGGATGTTTTGTGACACTTTTTTTTTACCTTTATTTATTTTTCATCGAAGTTTCAGTGTTTTAAAAAAGAGGGACTTTTCCCTTAAGTTTTTTAAAAACCCGGGTCCAACATTAAAAATTTAATCGAAGTACCGTATATTTCTATGCATAAAATAAGAATGGATATGTTTAGGTGGGCTTTATAATCCGGTAATAAAAAGAGATAGTTTAAGAAATAAAGAGCACATGAGTGCTTTTAAAATTAGATTTCTATATAGAATTTTAAATTAAAACCCTTAATTTTCACGGGTATTAAAAACCCCACCGCCATTTTTAAGACTCCCTCCCAAAACCTTTTTTCCCTAAAATGAGTAGTTTTTCTGAAACAGACTTTAAGGTCATATCCATTGCGGGGGCTTGGGGTTGTTGGGAAATTTTAAATGTATATTTTTCGATATCGCCTCTTCGGGGATTCACTCGGACGGGCCTTTACGCGTCTTTTTGTAACATAACCCTGGGTTTTTTGAACCAAGATTAATGGAAATCTTTTTTAAAACCCAAAAACCAAAAAGTGAAATGAAGGGAAAAGCAAATAAAATAGCTTTTAAAAAAAACAGAAATTTCAGTAAGCAGTATTGCAATTTAAGGGGAAAATTATGTTTGGGAAAAGATACGAGTGTGAATTGACGGCCTATCGTAAAGTTACCAAGATATCGAGCCATTGTTCGGGTGCACCATTGCACGCGCCCCAGGTGTTTCTGTACCGTGATAGAATCTAGCTTGAATTAAGGTAGGACTGATTATTTGATATTAGGGTTTAATTTTTCAAATTGAGGAAGGATAGTATAATTATTTAGATAAAGGGGTCAAATTCGTGATTCGGCAACTATCGCTGTGTGTTTGGTTCATTAGATTCTCACTTATAAAAATTTATCTAAATTATAAAAATTTAAGTTATATTCTTAATAAAGTCATATTAAAAATTTTTAAAATGTCTATTCATTTTGAAAATTTTCCCATACCCTAATTCACGCTGAAAAAAAAAGGGGTCACTATAGAGCACCATATACAATACCCTCAGGAAATCACGTTCAGTTATAAATGCATGAGCACGCTTTAAAATCTTTTTTTATGCAACGGTACATTATTGTAGTTATGATTAAATATGATATTTAAGTAATTTAATAGATACAGTGTTTAATAGAGAGAGAGAGAGAGAGTGCAACAGTATTTTCGGATAAGAAAGAATCGAATGATGAAGAGTATAATAGCAAGTATGATTCCTCTACTGAAATCTATCCAGATAATTTAAATGAGGAAACAATTATCGTCCTTAGTAAAATGACCACATCATATTCAAAAGCTAGGAAATGTAATTGTCAGCCCATGACAATATTTTTTGTGTTGTTGAACGTTGCGACAGTAAATGCGCAAATTATTTTGTTAAGTATTCAAAAACCACCTACTACAAGTTGAACTAAACGCGCTGATTTCTGAAGTGTTTTGAATTTCGAATACAGAAGAATGTAAAAAAGTAGAAACCAGAAGCAATTTCACAAAATTTAAAAAATAAAAAAAGGTATGTGAAAACATTGCACTCCCCGCGACGAAGCAAAATATATAAACAATGTCCCAAAATCCCTAATAAAAAGAACAGAAAAACTAAATTTACGTGTGAAAAGTGTAATAAACACATTTTATTTCCTTACTTTTCTTCCTTTTTTACCTTTAAATGCAAGTTTTACGGTAGAAATAGAACGTAAACCCCTTAGGGTATGAGATACCCTGCGCATAAAGTTAAGTTCGATTTTTTCCCACGTGAAGTGCCGGGTTATATTCCCGGACTGTGCATGCCCTAGCCGTTAGGCTTGGTGTGAAGGAGTAGGAATGGAATACAGCGGGTGTCTCAAAAGTCGCGCACATCAACCTTTGTGATTGAGTTTTAAAAACAGATGAATTATGTTAACTACAGTTTTTTCCCATAACTTTTGAATCATATCAGGTTTAATTTCTCATCCCATGCTTTTATCATCCCCTCACACACGTTTTCTAGAAGTCATGGCGCATTTAGCCTCATTTTGTAAATGTTTCTTCACTTTCTAGCATCCACAAAACTTCTAACACATCTTTTCTTGCCCTTTAGAGTTTAACTCTAGATATATACTGTTGTTCACACAAATACTACATAATACTTCGAATAAATGACTTCATAAGATAAGAACATTGTGTAGTACACATTTCAGGTTCCTTCGTAAAAAAAAATGGGGGATAGGGCGTGTTTTACGGTGAAAATTCCTAACAATTTAAAAAATAGAATTTGAATGTATCGGTGCGCGTGTATAATATGCCGGAATATACCGCAGGGAAAATTGATTTATTTATTTATCCAATGCCCGTGTTTGGCTTTAAAAATTTTGGGCCTCGCCTCCAGACAGACTGGCGGTGTCAGTGGGGTTTTCCGCGTCCAGGTTTAAGCAGGTGGTCGCCATCCATCCGGCACGTGGCGAACTCGCGCAGCCGGGCCCAAAAACCAATGGGGAAATCCAAAAAAAGGGGGCAAACAGGTCGGTCTCTCCGGGGTTTGATAGGACCCACAGGGGCCCGGGTTTTCCCCCATGACTTTCCTCGGTTTTTGGTTTTTTTGTCACGATAATTTATCAATGTATTGGAAAAAAACTTTTACCTTCTGGGGGTAAAGGATACTTGGTTGAGAGACTCGGCCCCCCTGTTTTTTTTGTTCGGCTTTTCGTTGCCGGAGACCCCAACATGACGGGGGCCCCACAGTTAACCCCAATTTAGAAAAAAATAAAATTTAGCTCTCAATTTCCCAATGAGGTTTTAATTTTTTCCTTTGCAACATTGTTTTTCTTTAAAAGGGGATTTGTTTTTTAGATGATAAAAAAAGCGATTTTAAAAAGGGGGTCTTTAAGTCTTTTTTATTGATATAATGACCCAACCATATATAATAAAGAAAGGTCAAGTTCTTTTCCTCTAAAAAAAATCTAGCTGTAAATTGCTATTTCGCGGCTGGGTGAGGTCCGTGTTCAGGTTAGGGATTTTAGAAAAATTTTCTTTTGAATCCTCTTGAATAATAATGAGAGTTCCTCCCTTTAAAAAGGCAGCGTAATTTCAAATTATCATAAATGTGTCAAAGAAATTAACCAAGCACGTTTTTTCCACTTTTCTATACTTAATTGGGTTTAAAAAATTTAAAAGGGAGATCGTTTAGTCCTCTATGCTTTTCGATTTTTTTTTAAAATTAAAATAAGAGGTGGGTTTAAAGTTTATTTTTTTTATCCCTCCCCGACTCCATTCATATTTTTTTAATTATTTAAGGGAAAATTATGGGTTTAGGATAAAGAAAAGGAAAAGAAAACCCGTAAAACGGGAAAAAAAATCTTTTTTTCCAAATTTGGGTTTTTTCCCCAGATTTTTTTTTTTTAAAACGCAAATTTTTTTTTAAAATCAAAACTTAAAATTTTTACCCAGGTACTTTTGGGCAATGATGAATTGAATCTTTCACATTGAATCTCGCCAAATATTTTTCGAATAAATTGTTTTTATTTTGGAAAGCTGAAAATATAAAAAAAAATTCTTTAAAAAAATTAAATTATACTGAAGGATAAAAAAAACTTCCCAAAAAAATTTACGCGGGCAAAGCCATTTTTAAAAATTGAAAAAGAAAAGTTACACATAATAAATTATCCCTTTCTTAAAAGCAACTTATTTTAAAAAATTTTTATTCCTTTAAAAAAAAATTGTACAAGATTTAATACTTATTTTATAATTTGTACATTTTAATTAAAAGGGGATTGTAACATTGCGTCAAAGTATCTTTTTTTTCAATGATTGTTTTGTATGGGGGTGAGATGAAAAAAATTTTGTTTCGAAAACAGGGTCGCAAACATTGAAAAATTTAAAGCACCCTAAAAAGGGGTGTTAACCGTGGTCCGCTGAATCTTTTTTAAATTTATTTTTTTTTAGGTTTTAAAAAAATGCTTTGTTTGTTTTTTTTGTAAAGGCATTTTTACTTTGTAATTGATATTTAAAACATTTAACAGTGTTTGATGCCCTTTGAGATAAATTTTAAAAATGATGACTTTTTCAAAATTATTGTTCCAATACGACGTGTTTGGGAAAGTGATTTTAAAGCGATTAGAATTTGTTTTAATCCTTTGATTATAAAATTTTTGGGATACTTGAAAAAAATTATTTAAAACAAATTTTTTGGCTTTTCATTCCTTTTTTCTCCTTTTTGAAAAATGTTTATTAAAATATTTTGTCGTATATAAAAAATCCCAAGGCTCAACTGTGGAAGTCCCCATTTTTTTCAAAGTTAAACCCATTGAAATAATTTTGGCGTTTTTTTTTTTTTTAAAAATTTTTCCCCTCTGTTGTCGTGAAAAAATGGATAAAACCCTCCCAAGTTTTTTACAAAAAATTTTGGAGCCCTCTGTACAGATCTGAGCTATATACAGGTAAAATATTATAAAAAGAAACTTTTTCAAAAAAGGAACAGTTTGAAAAAGGTTATTCAATTTCTTTTTGAAATATTGTATTTAAATAGTTTTTTTCAAAAGTCCAAAAAAAATTTTATTCTGATTTAAACCCCAAATACCAAAAACTTTAAAAACCAACTTTTAAGATCAGTTCAGAACGTGTCAAACCCCAGATTTAAAGTATTTTAATTCAACTTTTTAACCTTTTTTAAAACCCATATACATATGTATAAAATCTGCAAACACCATCTCTTCCCCTTTGAATAAAAATTTTGTCTTTAAAACAAACCTCCCTTTTTTTAAAATAAAATTACCTGGATACTATATTTGTTTAAATTTATTAGATACGCCCTCAAGCGTGAAAGATTGAAGACCCCTAGCCTAAAGCATATCGCTACAATGAATGATAACATTACTCTTGTACTAAATGATGCGGTTTCAAAATTTTACACACTCATCACACACACGTTTTAATATTTTATTAAACATTATATGTAGCGTTTTATGTCATTTTTATAATGGATCATTTATTCTAGTATTAAAAGCCTTTAAAATACAGTAAAGCTTATTTCTGTGCGGTCCTTTTTATGCGATTTTATTTTTGTGCGATCTTTTTTTTATGCGGTATATGAATTTCAACGGCTTTTGGCGTCACTGTAATGTTTTCTATCAATTTACGAGTGGCGTAATGGAGAATTTTAGGCCCCTCCTACGAAGTCAGATTTTACCTTAAACATTTTTTAAATTGGCTAAATACGTACTTGGCGTTAATCAAAACTTAGGCCCCCTAGAGTCCTGCCCCCTCTCCGCGAGGCAGGGGTTACGGGGTGTACGTTACGCCACTGCAATGTACATATACACACTTCAAGACGCTCTGTCTATTTGTTATAAACGGTCTCTAGATAATGCACGTTCGGTTGCTTTCTCTCAACGCGTCAACAGCCCGCGTTTGATTGAAGACGAAGACTTTCAATGACAGTGACATTATCAATAATTTGATAGATTATGAAGACGGACAAGAAGAACCGGATTCTTTGAGCGAGGGTAAAATATAAACAGTGATACAGCTTTGCAACAAATTGTAAAAGCATTTTCTTAAAATAGATACCAATTCCGAAAGGAGTATGAAATTTCAAAAAGAGCTTCGAGAATTTATCTGGTTATCGTGACATTTACACGCAACTGACCAACCGACCTTCGTCACAAAAACTTATCTCTTACTTATGTTGCCAAAAAATAACTCAATTGAAATTGTATCTTCAAGTGACGAAAGCGACTTTGATCTTGATCCCAGGAAGATGAGCGCTTTGGATTACGATGATGTAGCAGTGAATTATGTATGTGTATTGTGAAAACTTTTCTCCATGTATACAATGAAAAACTAAATGTGTTTTTAAAATGTTTCCATGTATAGTTTAATTACTTATTTTGTTATGGAAGTACTTTCTCATGAATTTCGTAAATAAATGACGCATTTTCTAAGTGCGACTTTTTTTTGCAGTCCTCTCCACCGCAAAAACATTTTTCTCTACTATTTCGACGAAGTTGTTTGTAATATGTAAGAATTTATGAAATTTTCAAATATTTTGTTGTACGGTTGTTTTTATGCGGTCCCTAGCAACCGCTCAAAAACAGGTTTTACTGTATTTTATTAAACATTCTTGTACCGTTTTATGTTATTTCTACTTATATGGAATCATTTATTCTAGTATTAAAATCCTTTAAAAACTTACGTTCAAAACTTTGAACATTAACTCAAAGAATTACTGGTACTATAGACACTATCAAACGATAACCTTCAACTTTAATGAATTTCAAAAGAAAAATAGTTACATTTTTTTTTCATACTTTCAAAAATAAAAAAGATTTGTTTAATTAATGAGAACAGTATCCTTGATAAAACTCGCAAGAAAGAATTTATATTCATAAAGTAACACCAAACCCAAATAAATTTGATAAAAAAACCAAAAATTCCCGAAAATTTAATTAAAAAAATGGCGCTCACATTAGCACACATTCTACTATTAACCACTTCTTCATTTGAAATAACTTTTCCCCAAGTTCTCTAACCGAATTTTATCACTTTACTATGTTTCGTGTTGTTGCCACCCACTTAAGATAAAAGAGTAAAATTATACTCGCTCGAAAAGTTCGACAAAAGGTTCTAATGAAAACGTTTACCTGCATACACTTAAATTTAGATAACCACACTCATTAATAATACTAAATGCGTAGCCACCCGTTCACAGGAAAGACTATCGGATGCAAATAACACGTGAAAGATATCAACGGCATCGTTTAACAAGCTCTTATCGGATGTTCTTTCAAGAAGAATAAATTAATTATAATGAAACCCCGCTTTCTCTAAGCGAAAAAGAACGAAAGGTGCAGGTGGTTCAGAGAAAATCGAACATATCCCCTTCAGGTTGTTTTGGTTAGCTCGATGTAGATGCTAATGTTGCTTTTCGTATTATCATAGTAACTTTCCCACAACTTCCAATAATGTGGTAAGATTGTTTCCCACATATTTAATATTCTTTACGAGTAATATAATGTACAAAATAAGTAAGCCATGTAGGAAATTTGAAATCTGATAAAGCAAATTTCAAACAAAAGTTTAAAACATTTACAGTGAACGTGTATTCTTGACGTAGCTTGAGAGACGTAGTGGTACAGAGATAAGAGCTTTGAAATCAATAAATATTTTATTTATGTGGTGATAAATAACAGAATAATTGTAAGGGAGTTAAACCCTCATAAAAATCCTTTTCTTTTACTTTTTTTACACTGAAATTTTTAATATAATACAAACTTAAGAAAATTTTAAAATTTTGGCAAGGAAAATGTTGAAATTTCTCCCCCCTCCCTTTCATTCAGCAGGGAGTCCCTAGAAAGTTCAATCGTTTCCATTCAGCAGGTTTACATTCAAGAGCTTCTCTGTTGGCTCTAAAATAGTTTTTAATAAACTTTATGTAGTCTCACCTTTTTTTGTAAAAATAATATTGAAAACCCTTCATAGTTCATACACCATCAAACTATTACGGAAGACGGTTAATGAGCTCTCTACAAGCATTTTTATCTTTAGATTCTTGTGCAATTTTTGTACACCCCTTTTACAGTTTTTTAAAACCAAATTTTAAAAATACGGTCCCAAAAATCTAACGAAATTTTTTTTAACACAAATTTTTCATTCTAGCATGAATCCCCAAAAAATATAGGGGTTCGTGCCCTTTGATTGAATTTCTAATACATGGTTTTATAATTTTAATTTTCACTTATTCATACTTATTACTTTTTCATCTTATACATTTTCCTTATTATTGTTTTCAAGGTAAAAAAATAAAAAACACTTAAATTAAATTATTTACTTATTCCATTATAATTACTTCCATTATTAATTATAAAAATTTTTTTTTTAAAATATAAAATTTTAACGTTTAATATTAAAAAGTTAAATAAACCATGAAGCCCGACATAAACAGTGATTTATTGTGAGGGCTTGAAATTTCAAAATTGGGGGAAAAATTTTCTTTTTTATATCCTAACCCAAACGTCAATAAAATTTTTAAAAATTATTTTTAATTTTTTTTAAGATATCAAAAAATTGTTTGTCTTTTTAAAAACAAACAAAACAGTTTTTAAATTAAAAAAAATTTTCATTTAAAAACCGAAAATAAAAATGCAAATATATCTTTAATATTTTATACATTTACTGATATAAATTTTTTGTTCCAGTTGTAATAAACGGCACCTTATTATCAAGAGCATTTTATTAGTTGTTAAATTATAATTTTAATTGTTTTAAATTTAAATTAATTTTACAAGTTTTGTTCGACCCAATTATTTTTAATTTTTTTTGTAATATAAATAAATTTTCTTTTGTTTTTATAAATATGAGACATGGGATTTATTATTACTTTTTTTTGCACGGTCTTTTGAGAAAATATTTAGAAATTTTTCCTCTTGCGCGAATTTTAAAGTGGTGGAACATATCCCCAAATTTAACATACGTCGCATATATTCTTCACACGATTTTCTGAGGAACATATCTGTTGTGTAAAAAGCGTTCAATGTATATACACGGTCAATCTGGTAGTTGGAAGGTTCTCCTGCGTAAAAAAGTTTCTCTTAGGTAAAAAGAATTTGCCCGTGGTCATTATGAGTGAGTCACCGTAAGGCAGAGTTTCTCAAACTGTGGGGCACCCCCCTAGGGGGGCGCGAGTATATTGATAAGTCAAAAACAAAAGATTATTTAAACAAATTATTAATTTACTGAAAGTAAACAAATACATTCTGATATAATAAAAACAAAATACTCATTTACAAGGGTATAATACTCTTATAAATGTATCAGTACTGCACAATGTATTTTATAATTTTCTTAACAATACCAAGTTAAGGACAAGTTTTATAAATAACAGGGTCCCCATGGATTTGTCATATATAAAATTATATGTCAACATCATTACTTATCTGGATAATTTGTACGGTTTATATAATTAATCCCTTAAATGCCAATTACAAATTACGCGATTCGTTCTCCAATGTCACCGTTTAGCACGTGGGTAAGCTTATGTGGTGTATTAACAGGGGGGAGGTAGAAACGGAATAAGTAATCAAATCCTCTGAAACAAGTAAATCCTTCGCAAACACTGTCAAGGTCGTTTTATTGCTTTCCAAAGCCTTCGGAATAATTTTATGCATAGCAGTTCACAGAAAAGATAGTACTTCGGAAAGACGTATATATACGCCTTTGCCAATTAACACACTGGCTGAGTGAGACGTTTATATACGTCGGAGGGACTTAAGAGGTTAAAATCGTATTGAGGATTTAGCGTCAAAGTATAGTATTATTGAATTTTTAAAACATCGTTATTGTATAATAACGATGCGTAATGCAATTTATGATTGAATATTGGGAGGCAAACATTGAAAGTTTGAGAAGCACTGCCGTAAGGGCTTTTGCTTTAAAGTACATCTAATGCTTTAATTGCTTTGCAAAACTTTCTTGTCAATATTCGATTAATGTTTTATAGGGTACTTCCTTTTAAATGCGATGCAGGTAAAAATAAGAATATATTTAAATTGGAAACCATTATACATAAACCATTGAAAAATGAAACACTAGCAAAGAAATAAAAATTAGGTGCAGTTATTAGATTCAAGGTTATTTTTTAGAGTCAAGGAATAGAAAGTTAGAATCATGGAATCTTTTTTGAAATAAAAGAACATGGCATTTCCCAATGACTAAACTTGTCATTTTTGCAGAATATTGGAGCAATATTCAATAAGTCCAAGAATTTAATTCATATTGATTCGAATTGATTGCTTGAATTCGAATTCGCTTAAGTTCTGGTATTGGTATTTACTTTTTCCAACAGTTAAATAAGCCAGTTCCAGTAGATTTTTTTAGTGAGTAATAATTGTCTTAAAAAGCAAGAAATTATCAAAATCAATAAAAGTTTTTCTCATTTTTTAATTTCCCGTGTATGAATTTTAAAAAACTACTTCCTTATATTTTATAATTTGCTAATCTCAATATTATTTAACAAATTTGGTAGCAATTTTAATTCCTTCGTTAAAAAAAATGTACTTTTAAGTAATGTGTTTATTAACAAGTAATAAATAAAAAAAATTAAGTCTATTCCTACTTAGATCAACAGAGAAAAAAATTTTTTTTTAGTTACTTTTATAATAAATAATTACAATTAATATAAATATGTATATACATATGACAGAAACACATTATTAAGTGACAAATTATTTTTATTAGTTATCATTATAGTATCGTATTGTCACCGAAAGCAATCGTGTATATAAAATTCCAGTTCAACTGAATGCTTTAAAATGTGATAAAAAAAATATTTTGAAGTTTTGACCCCCAAGTCGCTAAAAATGAAACCAACGTGACTGTATCTGTAATTCTATAAACAATTAGTTCCAGTCGATTAATTTTAATTAGTTATAATTTAATTATCATATTATCCCCCAAAACAATCATGTATAGAAAATTTCAGCTCAAGTGAGCGCTTTAAAATGTGAAGAAAAAACCTTTTCAAGTTTTGACACAAGTCGCCAAAAATGATGCCAACGTAGCTGTATTTGAAATTCTTTGAATAATTAGTTTTAATCAATTATATTACTTTATTGCCATCCCAAATAATCATGTATATAAATTTTCAGCTCAATTGAGCACTTTAAAATGTATTTTAATAACGATTGAAAATCCCACCAAGATAAATAAATATATAGAGAATGTGAGCTAATAGTAGGAATTGAATTATCAACCGTAATGTATCTTCTAATATAAAAACACACAAAAGAAGCCATGGCTTTTAAGTTCTTGAAACAAATGCAATAAAAATCTCAAAGGCGAATCCTCTGTTTTATTTCCTCCAGTATAACAAATTAAGTTTCTCTGAAACATGCTTTCTAGTTTTACCTTATTTTATTTATGTGATATGTTTGCTTCTTTCACTGAGAATATAAATGGGATTATTTTTATGAATTTTTTCCACTTATAGATTCGCTTTTGTATTTCTTCACCAAATGGATTATATAAACATGCAAGGGATTTTTTTTCCATACATTTTTAGCAATTACCATAATCTTTAAAGAGACCACCAAGTACTCTCATAAAACAAACTTTAAAACCTAGTGTTTTTAGCTCCTGCTGTATTAAAATAACATTTCAGAAGTACTTTCGATTGTTTGTTTTTTTCTGTAAGAGACAGTTGCGACAGCTGGAAAATGTTTTTATGTCTGTTCTTTGTCTGTGTTTGCAATAAAAGTCAAAAATCAGTTCAAGTTGATGCCCGTTTCTTGCTAACGTTGTAAGTTGATGGCCATACCTGATCGAAATGCTAGATCATTCACACACACACACAAATCTAAAATTATGTTTGGGAAACATTAAAGTTGAAGTATTTTAAACATGTCCGCTTCCTAATAATGTAGGCAAATAAAGAAAAATGTATACATTGAAATACGTTTAACGCGAAAACGCTTAAGACAAAATATCGGTTAACACGAAATAATACAATGGTCCCGACAAACTACTATGTATTTTCATGCTTTTTTTTTCTTTTAACATGAAACGAGAATCGCTTAACCCGAAATGATTTCCCTTCTGGGAATGAACAAAATGAGGAAAACACCAGCCGGATTGAACTGTCCCATTGTATTATCGGAAGAATTCATTGCAGTAGATGATGTTAATGTGTGCATAGCCCCAATTATGACAGTCAAAGACATTTTAGAGTTTGATCAAATCTCAAAAAATATCTTTGATGCAAATTCTGATGATGAAAATGACAGCTCCTGGTTTCCACATCATCCGAAATGAGGAACGTCGTAAAAAGTATGGGCAGTTATTTAGACGCACATTTCAATGGTCAAATGAATAACAAAATGGACGACATCGAACAATTTGATCCTAAAAAAAACAATGCAAAGAAAAATATCAGAATATTTTCTAAAAACTCAATTAAATGTGTTGTTTTTCAAAACATTTTAAAATTTTGTATTAATTTCTTTAAGTTCTTTTGAATGTTTTTTTTTATTTATTTTATTAAATATATGCATATATACATATCTATGTATATATATATATATATATATATATATATATATATGTTATATATATATATATATATATATATATATATATATATATATATATATATATAATAGTTTTGTTGATGTATGGGGTTTTTTTTCAATATCCTTTAACACGAAAAAATATTTCAGTCTCTTCAGTTTCATGTTAAGCGACTTTCAATGTATCTACAAATTTGGGGGCTTTTTTACTTATTTAGGATGCTTGAGATATTGTACTAATATAATTTTTTTTTTTTCTAATTTGTTAATGGTTCATAGAAACTTGAATCATTATCCTGTCCATAAATTTTTAATAGATTCATATTTCATTGAAATAATATTCAATTAATTCTGTTCAAATGTATGAAAAGTCTGGATTCTATTGTTTCCTTGTACAGTTGAACCTGTTTTTGTGAGGTAGTTAGAGACTGCATAAAAAAAATCGCACAAAAAAAATATTCAAAAATTTTATAAATTCTTACATATAACAAACTAATTCATGCAAATACTACAAAAAACTTTTTTATGCGGTGAATAGGGACCGCATAAAAAAGTCGCAATTATAAAATATACCAGTTATTTACGAAATTTATGGAAGAGTACTTCCATAACAAAATAAATAATTAAAAATATTACACATGGAAACATTTTAAAACATATAGTTTCATTACACACGGATAAGTCTTAAAATGCACATACATAATTCATCGGTACTCATCGTGTAATCCCAAGTCCTGTAAATTGAATGAGTTCAAAATCGCTTTCGTCACTCTGAAGGTGCAATTTCAATTGATTTATTTTTGGCAAACATAAAGTAAGAGATAAGTTTTTGTGACGAAGGATGGGGTATTCATTTAATACACAGCTGTTGTGTAAATGTCACGATAACCAGCTATACATGATTGAAGCCCTTGGGAATTTTTTGTATGCTCCTTTTTCTTAACTGGCATCTATTTTAAGAAATTGCTTTTTCCAATTTGTTGGAAAGCTGGGATCCCCTGCATATTTTTATCCACTCAAAAAATCTGTTTTTGTCCGTCTCTCATAATTTATATCAAATTGTTGATGATATCGCTGTCATTGAAAGTTTCGTCTTCAATCAAGCGCGGGCTGCTGGAGCGTTCAGAGAAAGCAACTGAATGCGCATTGTCGGGAGACTTTTTATAACAAATGAACAGAGCGTCTTGAAGTGTCTACATTTCAGTGGCGTATCACGGGGGGAAGGCAGGACTCTATGGGGCCCAAGGCCTGACTTACGCTAAATACGTATTTACCCAATTTATAAAGTATTAAAGGCGAAACCTGACTCAGGGGGAGAGGGGTCCTAACATTCTCCGTTACGCCGCTAGTAAATAGATAGAAAACATTACATTGGCGCCAAAGCCATTGAAATTCATACACCGCATAAAAAAAACATCGCACATAAAAAGTCGCACAAAAAGGAAATCGCATAAAAAAAGACCGCACAAAAACAGGTTCGACTGTATAATGTTTTTTGGTTGAATTTTCGTCCATAGTATACTAGAGATATATATATACTGTTAAAGAATCATTTGATAGATTAATTGAAAAAAATTTATAAATCATTTTGCAGTTATAATTCTTTAATTACAAGAGAATTTTTTTTGAGTAAATAAATCATTTGCAATGATTTTTAACTGATAACTGTTTCTGTAACAGATTAAAAACAGAATTTGTGAAATAAAATAGTTTTTTGATTCGATTTATAGTACTTGGAATTATCGTACTAGTATTATGATTGTGTGATCTGCATCTTGTTGAAACCATTTTTGTAGAATAAAAAATATGATAACTAAGGTTGATTTCGGAATTTTATTTGCAGTAAATAAATTCATAAGGTATTGAGAAGGTAATACTATTGCCAAATGTTTGCTTTCGGATTTTTTTAAAGTAATGATTGGTATATTTTTCAATATATGAATTTTATTATAGCGGACTGTATTACGGAGTATAAAATAAAGTTCAAAATCTGCATCGTATCATCATAACATCGTATCATCACACTGATTTTTTTCATTGAAGTACTTTGAGTTAAATGTCCATGTATGAAGTCACCTCCCAGAAGAAAATTCAAGATATAAATAGATTTGAAAAAAAATATGAAACATATTTTAGGAATTTTTATCTCATTGTTTAAATATTTTTCAGAAACTTTTTTTTATTATTATTATTGTAATTTTGCGACATAGCCATCCTATGATGACTATGTCTTTCCGGATCCGCGTAAGCTAGAGGTGTGGGATTATCAAAATGATGAGACATCTTGGTTCTTAATACAACTTTTATTAAGAATAACTTATATTACTTAATTCTAATTGACAACTTTCTTAAAGTGGGGTTAACACCCAATTAAACCTTATATTCAAGTCAGATCACAACTAGATCATTTTATCCTAATTATAATAAATTATCAGATTCGTCTAACTTCCTATTCAAAATATTCCTTTTTGTAGAGTCTCCTTCCTTCACCTTTGAGAAAAACCTATAACTTAATTTTAACTACGAAGATTCAGACTTCTTTATAATGAACGAAATCCTTTTCAGAGATATAAGACATCTAACTCGTGACCAGAATGTTTCCCACACTAATTTATCTCTAAACTTGCCGCCCCTTATCATCAAGCTTATCCTTTTAAAGTATATCTTATTTACATATTTGATCTGTTTATCTTCTTGGTATTGGGTTGGAAAGGTTTTGCCATTAATCGTGGCCGTCAAAGAACATAGGAGTTATGTTAGCAGAAGGACGCGAGAGACGTCACAATTTACTTGCATTTAAACTTTTTTAAACCACTCAAATTACGTACGAGATATGAATGTTTTAGAGTTCGAAAAATCATAAGATAATTCACAAAGCAACAAACTCTTTAATGGTTATCATAGCTAGTATTTTAAATTTCAAACAACAAAAAATTTATGTCATAATTAAAATGACGCGAAACAAAGAAAATTTACGATTAGAAAACTTTTATTCTTGACATTTTATTTATAAACCATTTTCTTAATTCCTAATAATTCTTTCAAGCATTGGTGTAGCGTTTTCAACAACACGAGTGGTATAAATACAATTCATTCCATAATGCAATAAAATATTTTATTGCACCCCTAAAGAAATTCTTCCTTGGGGCAACAATATTTAACAAGGCAATCCCTTACCCATCACACCCGTTAGTCCAAGGGTAATCATGAAACTATTCGTACTTAGAAAATAAGTGGATATTGTGTTATGTGTTTTGAAGACAGTTATATTGTAGAAATAAATAATTGTCCTTTTCTACAGCAATAAACAGATTTAGGTAAAAATATATTTACAGTTTTTCTGTAATAAATTTTTAAAATAGCGTAAATAATTTATATCTGGATGTGTAATACGTTTATATTGCTCTATGTTGCATTTATTTTATGTTGAAATTGTAATATTCGCAAGCGATGCCGTTCTTTACTTTATAATGGCGATTCAATGGAAACTTGGCGAAATCTTAGCGATAGAGCCAAGTTGGCATCATTTTTGGTGACCATTTTTGGCGACCACACCACATAGGGATTCTTTTGGAAATTACAGGAGAAATCTAGAATGTCATGATGTTTGACACAAGTGAAATTTTCACGAAAGATGCTTTAGACCTATAAATAGAGAATTGCTCGCCGAAACTGCCTTAGTCTTGTTATGAACGTCCTTTATAATGCGGTGTTAATTAACTCTCACTCACTCAACAGGAAATGGGAAACATGTAAGAAAGATTGAAAATAGATTGATAGTATATTACGATATTTTAAGTCTGATAATTCATACAATGATGAAGCACAGTTATGTACACCGTAATGGAAAAACCTGGGCTCTAAAATTTGGGTCTTTCCAATAATTTTAAAACTGTTAACTATTGTAAATCACGATCATTAAAATATTTTTTTAAAAAAAAGTACTTTGAAATATACGTAAGTCCAGTGACTATTGAATAAACTTCATATAATCTATGCAGCGCGAGCATAAACAATAATCTTAAAATTAAATACTGTTAATTGAAATATTCAAATTATTTGAAAAATCATCTGTTTTTATTGCTTAAATTTTGCATTTATTTCACTTGCGTTAAATCCAAAAGTGCAAAAAAGAGCGAGTTTCTATATTAATTCCAATTTAGAGAAAATCTATTTCTCACTTTCCAGCTTTTATGCTTAAAAATTATTTTTATGATGCCTGTAAAATGGCGAAACAAAACGCTTTTCTTTTATGCATTGAAGATTAAAATATCCAATAGCTTTATCTTTATGACAAAAGCAGTAAAAAACTGAATTCTTTGTTCTAATCTTTCTTCTTCTAAGAAAGTCATAAAACGGAAGAAGTTCTAAGCATATTCATTTAAAAGAAAAATTATTATTAACGTCAGAAGTGATTGAAGTAAGGTCTGCTTTGCGAAAAGTCAATTGTATAAAAAACATATTTACCATCTTCATCGCTCCTTCCCATTAAATACGAAGAGACCTACCCAACATCCCCCACCTTTTTTGTTGTTGTTATTGTTGTTTAGAATGGCTGTAATTGATTCCCCGAAGACAGAATGTCATCGAATTTTTTGTAACTTTACATATAAAGAGACTATACTCTGTTTTAGAAAGTAACCAATGAACAGTAAAATTAGCATAACTCAAGAAGAAGAAAAGTTTCAGCAACAAAATTTGCTCATGTACGTTGCAGCAAAATACGAAAGCAGTTCTGCAGTAAAACATTTGCATAACCACACGTAGGGCTTTGCAATTCGATAGATATAAAAACAGTTTCATTTCTTTTGTTGCGTCGGATGTGGTTAAGTTTGTTTTGATCGCATATTTTTTTTTTTTCAATTCTTTGTTTCAAATATGTCAGAGCCCAGGTGCCTCCGTCTAGGGAAGAAACTGGGCGTCAAAATTACTTTCGGCAATTGCTATACCACCTATAGGGTGCCGCACTAAAAAAGTGATACCAGCTTCCGTGGTATGTACTAGGTCTGTAATGGTAACAAGTTGCATAAAAAAATTTTTAGTCAATTCCTACTTAGGTCAACAAAAAATAATTTTATTTTAGTTACTTTTTATTAAATACAGTTAAGACCCCGCTTAACGCGGCCTATACGTTCCATCAAAGTTAAGCGTAATATGAAACAATGTTAAACGAGGTTATCTCATTATGTAAATAATGGGATTGGGGAAGATGGGTAGAAAATTGGTCAGGTATTTTACCATTAAATTTATTAATTATGTTTTTTATAGCAATGAAACAAAAATTTATTTCTTACTTATGCAGAAACATGATAAACGCGAATATACATATAAAATAAATAAAGTTCTAAGTCAGTATGTTTACATTTCAGATTATTGTCTCTTCTGTATATCCAATTTTCTGCCTTTTTATCAAGAAGGTAGATTGGCTTAATGGCATATTGCGTTCAATTTCGTCGTCACTCCATATAGAAAGTCGTTTTTCCATTTCCTCTACTGTATTATTTTTAGAACGGGTAATTCTAGTTGCAGAGCTTGTCGTAGTTGCAATTGCAAGTAACAATATTTTTTCCTTATTCTTAAGAATAATCCTTATTGTTGAAGTTGCCAAATTCAATGCAGCACCAATTTGAGATGGACGTTCACCAGTATCTGATCTTTTGAACACTTGCATTTTAGTTTCTAGTGAAATAATTTTTCTTGTTGCTTTATTTTCGTGTTTTTTATTATTAGTCATGATAAAAACTAAAAATCATAATATTTGTCACCATAGAAAATCAGTATATTATGAAAATTTATACTTAGAATAATGCCAATCATATAAATAGGTATATACATATCACAGAATCCCAATACTAAGTGGCAAAATAGAGAGCGATTTTCCTTGCAATTTTTCATTTTCCTTTCTATATAGGGTGTTGGAATATTTATTTTTGTTTGTTACTATTTATTCAGTAATTAAATTTAATTATTCTGATAAAATAGTATAGTAAAGAAGAAATCACATTCTCAGAAATTAGGCCATCCCAGGTGGGATTCGAACCCACGACCTCTGGATTAGAAGTCCAACGCGCTATTCATTGCGCTACAAGGACACAAAGAATGATTTTTCATTCTATATATGCTGTTGGACAATTGTTTTTGTTTGTTACTATTACTCATTTTTTTAATTTAATTAATGAATTAATATTTAGAAAAACTATTAACATCAAGTGTCATCCAATAGAAGTTTAAGAAAATGTATTTGAACTTGAATGGATGAATAAAAAGTATTTTATTGACGATTGAAAATTTGAACAAGGTTATAGGGTCTCAATAAAGTCTCAAATAAAGCTAAAATTAATTCTCTCAACTATCAGCAGAATATTTTGGAATATATTTTTGTACTAGAAATTCCAGCCTTACATGGAAAAGAACGTTGATAAAATTGACCTTCAAATGGACAAAGCTTCTAGTCACACCTCTAAGTCAACTGCCATTTATTTAGCAAAGAAAGAATCAGAAACAAGAATAAAGTGTATCTTATTCAATGAAATACCTTTAAAATCCCTTGACGATTCTCCAATGGACTGTGCTTTTGCTTTATTAAAACGAGCCTAAGGAAAAGGCATCCAAGAACACGGAACGGAATGGAATGAAATCGGCAAGATAGAGTATTAAGAAAAAGTTTACTTGTAATGGCCTCCCACCTGGGGAAGCCATCTCTTCATCTACTCAACCTAAATCTGTAGGGGGTAAAGATTGATGACCCAAATTAGCCATGAGAAATCCAATTTATTATTACCAAATATAATAATCTAAGACAAGCTAACAATAGAGGAAAAATCTAGAGTGATATAACGATAGCTAAAAACCCTATGTGAATAAGCGCCTGAAACCCTAATAGCATAACTTTACTCAAAATTATCTTAAAAAAATCCTAACTTCCTTAATTTATTTTAATAACTAAAACCCGTCCTATAATCACTCATCTAAATTCCTATCCTTACCATAACAGCACTGCTTTCCGTAACTCAGCTTCTTTCCTCCCCACGATTACTCAATTTCCACTATACATATACTAACTAATCTGCATATCAAGGTTTCTTCTTGAGAGGGACGGCTCTGAAATAACTCAACTGTTGGCCCCAAAGATTCCCCAAGAAGATTAATAGAAAATCACGTAAAGCCCCGTCTCATACTTTCATGAAAATTTCGGCTTAAAGCTATTATTAAGAATCATGGCTATCAGATAGAAGCAAATCCCCATAAAAAATCCGTCACTTATAGATAAAAATTAACTATGAAAATTGTTTCTATAAAGTGCGAACGACTTTGTGTAGAATGACCAACACATTCACCCGACTTGAACGCAATGTGCAATCCTCCCCAAACCTTAATGACTTAACACAGCGTTTCTCAGATTGTGGGGCCGTGCCCCCCTTTTGTTACGAGAGCATATTGAAATAAAAGATTATTTAATAAAATTATTAAAATTATTTTTTTTCTGCAAGTAAAAAAACAAAATAAATTTTGACATATTAAAATATAAAATACACATTTACACTGATATAATACATTTATAAATGTATCAGTACTGCGCAATGTATTTTATAATTAATTTAACAATTCTAAGTTAAGACCAAGTATATAAGTAATAGTGCCCTTATGAGGTCTGATCATATACAAAATGATATACAAAAATTAATACTCATCTTGATAATTTGTATGGTTTATAATTAATCTCTTAACTATCGATTAAAAGTTACGCGATTCACTCCCCAATGCCACCGTTTTCCAGGTAGGCCTGCCTATGTGATGTATGGGGGGGAAGAAAAGGAATAAGCAAGCAAATCCTCTGAAATAAGTGCATTCTTCTCAAACACTCTGTCAAGGTTCTTTTATTGCATTCCAAACCGTTCTGAATAATTATGGATAGCAGTGCATAGAAAAGATCATACTTCGGACAGACGTAGATGTACTTCCTTGAAAAATAACGCTTTAGCTGAGCGAGACGTTTATATATGCCGGTGGCATTTAAGATGTTTAAGTCGTATTTTAGCTTTAGCATCAAAGTATAGTATTTTTACATTCAGTACATTGTTATTGTATAGAGGGGGGCACGATAAAAATTATGATTGAATATTGGGTCGCAAACATTGGAAGTTTGAGAAGCACTGACTTAACAGGTCCTATTCGAGAATGGGTACAGATCTCACTAAGGGGGATTGAGACGACCTATACTTGAAGGTATGAATCATTTCTGTAGAGACTGCGACTTCAATAGATGTGGTCACACGCCTTACTGTTAAATGTTTTCAACTAAAAAAAATTTCCACCCATATTAGGGACATACTAATGTTTATACTGCTTATCTGCTGTTTTTCATTGTTATTTTGCGCGGCTGTACCGGTGAATCAAACTGTTTCAACAACCTGTGAAAATTTCATTTCGTTTCAATAAATTGTTTTTATTTTGTCCCCATTTTTATTTTGTTGCTGATTTTTTGAGACAGAAATACCCCGAACTTACGCGATAGGTGGAGGTGAGTGATAACCGCGTAAGTCGCGCGCGCGGGGTATATAATTTCGCATACATAAATACGAATAAATTATTTTATTCGAGGCCGTTAACGAAAGAAAATAATAATTTAGAGAAAAAAAAATGTTTAATATAATATTAATTAACACAAATACAAAATCGCAAACCGATGTTATTTTGATGTAAAAGGCTTCATAAAATCTGACAACGCAGTCTACCGGCTCGAAGATTTTTTTTGCACCCGCAAAATTTTCTCGTAGCACAGTGCTTCTCAAACTTTCAATACTTGCGACCCAATATTCAATCAAAATTTTCATCGCGCCCCCCTCCATACAATAACCATGTATTGAATTCGATAGTAATATATTTTTGACGCCAAAGCTGGGAATACGACTTTAACCTCTCCACCGCCGCCGTATTTTTGAACGTACCGCTCAGCCAGTGTGAAAAAGTTTTTTCTGGACGTATATATACGTCTTTCCGAAATACGATTTTTTCTGTTCCTGCTATCCATAAAAATTATTCCGAAGGCTTTGGAAGGCAAAAAAAGGGCCTTTAACGGGTGTTTTTGGAAAGGGTTTTACTTATTCCAGGCGATTTCTTTTTTTTATACCCTTTCTCCCCCCCCAATACATCAAAATACGCGTGCATACGTGCATAACGGTGGCATTGTGGAGGGGAATTACTATTTTTTAATCCAAAAGTTTGGGGATTAATTATAAATTTAACAAATTATCAAGATAAGTTTTAAATTTTTTGAATATAATTTTATATATGGCAAGCCTGTGCGGTCACTGATGATTATTAAACTTGTTCTTAACTTAGGATTGTTAAATTAATTAAGTGCATTGTATATTACTGATACATTTATGTATTATATCAGTATATATATATATTACATTATGTCAGAATGTATTTTGTTTGCTTAATTTCAATAAATTAATAATTTGTTCAAATAATATTTTGTTTTCTAATTTTCAATATGCTCGCGCCCCCCTCCTAGGGTTATCGCGCCCCCTAAGGGGAGCGTACCCCACAGTTTGAGAAGCAATGTCGTAGCATGCTAACATTTTTTTCATTCCTTGTTCTGCTAAAAAAATACGCTCAGCGCTGGAGTCTATATTTTCTAAAACGTGTAATCCTTTTTTCAACTAAACCGAGCCTCGTCATTTGATCTTTTGATTGAACTGAGTCTAAAGACTCGTTCTTCAATGTCTTGCTCTTGCTCATGCACTTCTATGAGCTCATTAATTGTCAGTTCCTGATTATGGAAATCTAGCAGTTCTTGAATGTCATCACATACCACTTCTAAATTTATTTGTTTGGCAATTTATTTGTTTGTAAATCTTCATTTCACCTGTTTTACCAATTTTTTCCCTCTGACTAAAGACGAGTCAACGAGGTTTGAAAATCGCGTAACTCTAGTTCGCGTAAGACGGGGTAGTATAATTCGAGGTACTACTGTATTGCAAAAAGATGTTTTGTATAGTTGTGGGGGTTTTTTTGGAACCACCTACTAACCTTTGGGGAAAAAAACTGTTTCTTTCAATATTATTCAAATTGAAAACTTTTTTTCCCCAAAAGAAAAGCCGGGGACTTATTTTCATGGCTTATATTTAGGCATTAACTTTTAGGTTCGATAGAGAGAGAGAGAGAGAGGTTAGGAGCTAGATGATAGTGATTAACGTAAAGTAATAGAAAGCTAGTCTAGAATGACTAGTGATAAAGTGTTTAATATTTAAAATTGATAATTGACAATTTGGTTAGTTAGATGTTTGAATTGGAATAGTGTTGGCTTAAATTAGATTAGCTTTGAACGGAATTTCTATTATTTGGAACGTGAATTGCCAAGACGTTCCAAAAGTAAGAGATTCAGTTCATACTTAAAATATTAAGTATCTCGTCTACTTCGCTTTTAATCCAATACTTACTTATAGGTGTATTTCCTAACCTGGGTTGTTGAGATTTGTTCGGTTTTTGAGACATGTTAACAAATTATATTTTTTTAATAAGGGCTTATCTTCATTTTAACTCTGTAACACTGATGGATGTGAGGGCACATCCATCACATAGTGACACTTTGGTTTTTTAACTAGGAATTTATCTTTTAAAATAATATATACATTAGCAGCGAAATATCTATTTTTTATCAGAGAGAGAAAATATTTTAATTTACATAGAAAAGTTCATTTTTTTTCCTAAAATTTATTAAGCTCTTATAAATAATTGACTTCTTACAGCTAATTTTTTGAAAATACAGTCGAATATCTATATAACGAACCTCTATATTAAAATTTTTCTATATGGCGAATTTTTCCGGGAAACCCTTTGAACATTTCACGTTTTTCCCGTAAAATAACCCCTATAGCAAGAAGTGCTTTTTTCTGTAACGAACTTTTTTTTTTGTGCCCTAAATTTTTTTTTCCCCCTTTTTTTAAAGTTTTTTTGAAAAATTTCAAGCTATTCTCTTTTAAACAATTTTATGGGGGTCATACATCTTTTTGGTTTTTTTTAGATCCTTACTGCCGAGAGCAAAAAAGAGTTCTGGGCGTTTTTATCTAAAAAGGGGGTCCTTTTCCCCATTGCCCGGTTTCTTTGGCCCCTTTTTGGGATTTTTGGGTTCAAAATTTTAAAAAAAAAGGCGTTTTTATTACTTTTGCCAAATTTTAAAAATTTTCTTTTTGAAAAATTAAAATTTTTCAACTTTTTTTTTTTTCCCTTTGGGTTTTTTTTTTTCTTTAAAAATTGGTTAAAAAAAAAAAAAAAAAATAAATTTTTTTTTAAAATTTTGGTTTTTTTTTTGTTTTTTTTGGTTTATAAAAGGGAATTTAAAAATGAACCCTTTTTTTAAAAAATTTTCCATATAATGAAATTTTTTTTTAACATATGGGAAATTTTTTTCTTTCCCCTTTTTTTTTAAAAATTGGGTTTTGAAAAATGCTTTGACTCTTTGTAATGGTGTGTTTCAGCAAGAAAAAAAAAACTATATGATTTAAAAAAAAGATCCTTCAAATAGCTACAATCGCCCTCTACTTTAACGCAATTTTTAATTTTTTTATGGATACTATATATTTCTGGAAGATTTAAAAGGGGACTTTGTTCTCTTATCCGGAACATCCTGTAACGAGAATTGTGATTATTTACGGGTTTTATGGCCTGCTTTAAATCTAGTTTATGATGCATAGATAATTTGCTGCTTCAGTATTTGGAACTATATATTTAATTGTAAATGTTTCTGCAATAAAATCGGAGAGTATTTATCTTTTTTATTAATGGTATGATTTGACATTCAACTACCTTTTTGAAGGACATTTACTGATACATTAACAATATTGTATTTTTAATGAATGCAAAAAATAATAAGAAATAATGACGGGAAAAAGCATTAATTTAAAAATGGTTTCCATTTTTTAAAAAAAAAAGTTTGGATAATAACATTTCAACGAAAATGTTTATGAAACCTGACACATAATTGTTGGATAATTTAGCTTTATTAAGGGCTTGGCCTGTACGGGATTTAATAAAAAATACTCGTTAATTTATATGAAAAAAATTTAATGAAAAACAGTGGAAAAACTTAGTTATGTTTCCTAGAAAGTTTTCAAATTAACTAAAGATACACTACATTTTGTGATATTTATACACAAAGAAGTGAAAAAGACTCATTTATTCTCAAAGCGAGATCTGAACTATTAGTCCTACCGACTTGAAATTGGATTGAGTAGAGATCCATCGAGAGCGGGGTTTGTGGAAATAAGTTGTAGGAGTGTTATAGACAAAACATCCTGTTCATGATGCTGGTGAACGAAAAAAATAAAATGCAGCCCAAACCCCCCAAAAAACAGGGAAAAAATCTTTAACGTTGTGGGCTGATAGACCCGAAAGGTTTTGATGATACACTTGAGTGTTGCTCATCACTCAAGTGTGAGTCATCAAACCTTTTGTAGAGTTGTGACGGGGTTTTATCGCACCTTCTCACTAATCCTCTTGGGGAATCTTTGGGGCCAGAACGGCATTATTTCAATCCAATCCTCTCAAGAAGAAACCATGATATGCAGATTAGTGAATAGATATATAAGGGAGCCTTAGCATTCTCGAGTTAGTCGGATAGAAGCTGGATAGTAGAATGGTAGTCGGATAGTAGTAGAACGGAGAAATGATATTAGATGAATAATAGAAGAAGAGAATAGAAGAAAGACTGTGATAGCTGAGATACATATCGCCGTGAGATATTGGTAAGACATTTAATAACGAAGTATAATTATAGAACATGTAAGGCATTAGCCCGTGGGTGATACCTACTTCTAAGTTATCTTCGTGACCTAGAGATGTGGTAGTGAATAAATAGCCAGGTGTTGCCATGATCTTTAAAAAATTCATTAAGATCTTAAACTTAAACATAACAATGATAAATATATATTATAACTTAAAAGGGGTCTGAAGGGAAAAACACACAATACGTATTACCAAATAAGCGCGACTTTAATCCATATTCCCCCCCTATTCCAAATTAAATTTTTGCACAGTCCCAATAGATAACAGAATTATCCTTTCCTTAATTTTTCTTCGGGTCCTAAATATCTTTGTTTATCCCCGCATGGAATGGGGATCCACCTTTTACGATCGTTTGTCACGGTTGCTTCACACTCAATGACGGCCCTTTTTTCCTTGGGGTTCAAGCGCTTTAAAATTTAGACAAGCAAAACACTTCCCCCAAAAGGTCCTTAAACCCTTTCGTTAAACCTGTTATTTAAAAAAGGGTTTTTAATTTTTTATATCCAGCTTGCTTTATTTGGTTGGAAAGAAAATTTTCCTTTTTTGGCCCCAAAAAAACCCAAGAGGGTTTTTGGGAGAAAACGCGATAGGGCCCCTCACAAACGGACTTTAGTGTGTTAAGGAATCCCAAGGCGGATAAGGATTCTTGGGATAGCTTTTTTAAAGATAGTGATTCGAATTCTAGGCGCTTTTTTACCCAAATTTATAAAACTTTGTATCAATCCTATCATAACCCTCTAGTAAGACTTGTGTTGCGTTCATCAATAATATTTAGACAATAATAAATTAGATTTATTATGGGTATTTGGGGGATAATCCATATTCCTACAAATCTAGGTCGCGTGAATGAGAAGATGTTTTTCCCGGGGCCGGGGGTATCACAGAGTGTTAAAAAGAAAATCCACAGCTCTCCCTTTTCAGCCCCCTTTAAAACTTTGAATCTGGCAAACTATCTCCTCTGACTGCCAGTGGATGCTAAACCAATGTGCGCTGCATCTCGACTTCTTAGCTCATGTGCTGAACAGTTATGAAGTTATTGTAAACATTACACTCGTCACAACAACGCTTTCAATAAACATTTTGTCTTTCCATTCATCTCTCATTTTTTCGTGTTTGTGCCTCACCGCATCACTTGCGCCCATACATTCCTATACAATAGATGATTGTTGCAATGTTCTGTATCTACCCTTAAAGTTTGAACCGTGAATTCGGGACCACCCCGTATGTATTTTTTTTATAATTTCTTAAATGTTTTATCGAATGTGATAGATAATGAATAGCTTTGCATTAGTATTCCATAAGTAGAATGTATCTTTCTCGTTCTTCAACAAGAATGAAATATTTGCCTGTTCATTATATATAATTATTCTTTAATTATATGCTCCCTGTTTCTCAAAACATTCGAACGAATACAGTAATTTTCTAAACCTCCAGTCCATAATTAAGGAAAAGCATTAATATTTATCATTGACATGCCTTTTTTTCCTCAGACGATAAATCAAACCATATTTTATGTAAAATGTTCATTAGGCTCAAATGTTTTCAAAACTGTAATTCTTACATTATTTGTTTTATATTGCACTTTAAATATGAATAGGTTTCATAATTTATTGGTAATTATGCTGAGAGAAAATTAAACTTCAATTCAATTTGTTTCGAGTGTAAATTGTTCTTCAAACTCACACTATAATTTAACAAAAGGAATTCGAAATAAAAACACAACAAAATATACGTAATTTTTTTCTTTTTTTAACTACGGGATATTCCGAAATAACTTACCGTTGCATTCATTTCCTTATCCTAATTTAGAATGTGTTTTGAGAAGTATCCCCCTTATTTGCAAATGAAAGGGCATCATTGGAACGAGATATGACGGCATTTAAATTTTAGATACGATCCTCATGAATATTTAATACGAAACTCGGCGCATTCGTATTGAGCATTTCAACTGCATTACAGAAGGAAATTTTATTTCTGAAGAAATTAAAATTAGAACATAAATATTTAGAAAAAAGATTTCCTTGAAATAAATAAAGCGTGCAATTTTATTCTATACATCAGATGTTAACCATAGTGAGAGTTTTGTAAAATACGATTTGTGGCTAAAGCTTACATATACAGGGTGTCTGGGATTAAATTATCAAAAGTTATGGCTTATTTTTACGGAACTACCCATCAGAACGTAATAAACTGTTTTTCCGTTGATTGGAAACTCCTCCGAGATTTATTGGGTCTAGTCCGATCGGCCGCACGTGAGCGCATTCTTCGGCAATCGCAGACGATAAACTTTTTACAATGACTTCATTAGTAAAGATGTGGACGCCACAGTAAAAGGTACAGCGCGCACTTTGGTTAACGGGATTTAAATCAATCATGCGTGTACAGCGGCGTGTTCTAACAGAATGGAATGTCGACCCTCCGACATCAAAATCTATCCACCAATGGGAAAGAACTTTGAAGGAGACGGTAACTTTGGTATCTCAAACTGGTAAGTATTCTTAAGTTTTCGTGATAGAAGATACTTGTTGATCGTGTGCGTGATTCATTTTCAAAGAGTCTGGATAAGTCTATTAGGCAAGCCAGTAATGACATTCATTCCATTCTGTTCGAACACGTCACTGTGCATGCGTCAATGATTTAAATTCTGTTAACCAAAGTACGCACTGCATTTTTTACTATGGCGTCCACATCTTTACTAATGAAGTCAGGGTAACAAGTCTGGGATTGCCTAATAAAGCGCACACGTGCGGCTGATCAGACTAGACCCAAAAATTCTCGGAGAGTTTTCCAATCCATGGATGAACAACTTATTACATTATGATGGATAGTTCCGTAATAACAAGCTATTACTTTTGGATACCTTTAGGCCGGACACCCTATATATATCAGTGTTTCTCAAAGTGTGGGGCGCACCCGCCTGGGGGCGATAACCTTACAAGGGGGCGCGAGCATATCGAAAATAAAAGATTAAAAAAAATTAATTTACTGTAATGAAGTAAGAAAATACTTTCTGACATAATAAGAAATACACATTTACACTGATAGAATTTATTAGTATTACTTCATCAAACATAAAAGCTTTCATTTCGATACATTCATTAGCTATCTGATCCTATAAATAAATAAAAAACATCACATTTTGTTTGATTTGCTGTAATCCCAGATGAGAGATTTTTACTGAGTTTCTTTTTAAATCTAAAATACTATTTCAGAGAAAAGACAAAACCCAGACCCAGAGATATATTCTAGGGAGATAAAAAGTTCATCTGTTTGACCTTCGAACTTACTGCTATGGTTAGTTCGTTCCTTTTTTTATGCCTTTATTTTTCATTTAGGGAAGTTGTAAATAATGCGCCTATACGAAAGAGTTATATAACATTTCGAAAAGCAGAGAAAACATTTTGAAGGATTATTAGGCCAATATTTATTTTTTATGAGTATTTTGAAACATATAAAGCATGATGAAAACGTTTTAAATAATTCATTTTTAGATCTTAACATTCGTAGTTTTACATTGATTAAACATTTAACCCGGGAGCGTTTGCGCGGGGTACAAACTACAAAAATTTGAACAAAATATGACAGTTTTGCTTGCAGATATTATTTCTGTAACGTTCGTGAAGAGTTTCTGTGATTTGTGTCCTTTTTTAAAGGGTCGCGTACCTTAGAAACGTTTTATCTTCGGTTCTTTTGGGAATTTTTCTCAAATTATCAATGAAGAAAGGTAGAAAGTAGGTAAGTATCCTTTCTCTTCGTTAAATTATTCACTGGAATTGTGATTTTTATTTTGTACAATAAAAATAATTGTTAAAAAATCTTCGACTATTACCATTAGTATCGAATGCGCGTCTGCCCCGAGTTAAAACATTTTGAAGTCTTCTCGTTTTAAATATTAAAAATAACACAATTATTCTTTATCGATATTTTTTACATTCTTTTTCATTATTTAACATTAATAATAAATGCTAATTTTTGAGGATTACAATTACACACACACACACACACACAGTTCGTTTTAATCTATTTATAATATGAGCATTCATTTAAAAAATCATTTTACATTTTTATTCATTGCCGTGCTCTGGTTTTATTCTCCTTAAAACCGCAAATGCCGACTAGGTGGCGTAGTTGGTTTGTCGCTGGCCATCTGCACCTAAGTTTGCGGGTTCGACCCCAGCCCATGTCGGTGGTTTTTCATGATGCAAAAAAATCGACAGCGGTCATGAACGGCCATGTCGTGCGAATATTTCGGCATGTAAAAATCCCTTGAAGTGCCCGTTGGCTTGGCTGCCAAAAAATTTTTAAAAGAAATTCTAAGTTCAATTTTTCATCGTCAGAGCTCAGGTATCTCTGAGGAGGAAACTGGGCATCAAAATTACTTGCGGCAATTGGTATCGCCTATTATACGGTGCCGCACTAAAAGTGATACCAGCTCCTGGGGGAAAAAGCTAGATCTCAAAGGTAAAAAAAACCAACATTTGCTATTACACGTTTAGCGCAGATGTCGGGTAAATTTGACAAGACTCACGCAGACGTTTGCGAATGCTAATTTTGACGGGGTATAAGAGAGCAACAGTAGCGCAAAACCGGAATTTTTCAAGGGGGTCCGTGAAAAATTCACCATTCTTGTATCATGCTATTTTTTATTTTGTCGATTTTCAGAAACAAAACACAGTAAAACTAATTATTGAATAAATAATTAGCATTAATTAATAAAATTAATCAAATACAATATTTAAATAAATTTTACGTATTATATACTTAGAATTATAACCAATCGGAAAAAAAACAAGGGCTTTGGGTCCGACCCCGGGCCCCCTTTTTGTGCGCCACTGGGGAGCAAATAGACTAGACTAATTTTCTAATGACATTTAAACTTTTAGAAATGGATGATGGAAGAAATAAATCTTTAAATAAATATCATTTTGCAATCTGTTCCACTTAAAAATTATAGATACGAAAAATAACATGATAATTATCGTATTACTTAAAAAAAGTAATTTGTTTAAAATATATATTACTTATAAAAAATAATTTGCTTAAAATATATATTGCTTAAAAGTAACAAATACAAAATTTAATACTTTCTTCTGAATTTGTACCGTTTATAATTAAGATCCTATGGTAGTGACAAAGTGACAAAGCGCATTATTATTGTGTAAGGGGGGCGCGATAAAAATTATGATTGAAAATTGGGTCGCGAGTAGTGAAAGTTTGAGAAGCACTGATATATATAATAGGACTCACGTTTAAATATGTCATATGTTAAGTCATGCGCGGGATTTGCCGCCTCATATAAATAGTAAGAGCTCTTTGTGCATTCCTATTTGTCTTTGTCTTCAATATGCAGTTTTTGCAAAAATTTTTTGTCATATTGAAGTCAAAATGCTTGTTTTCCAGTAACTGTTATAATGTGTGTAATCAGTAATTAAAGTTTGATGCTAATTAAGAAGATGTTTCTTTGCATTGAATAATTCCATCACTACAATAGCCACATTCTGGATAATGAAATCACCTCACTCGCCACCATTATATATATATATATAAGGTAAATCGGGGGAAGTTGCCATACTTAAGAATTTTTTGATTAGTACATTGAAAATTGAAATAACACACAAGACTATGAAAAAAATACAATATATTTTTCAATACTAAATCGCTTATGTGTGCAAGCTAATTCTCTTAGTATGAAAATAAACAAGACATTTGATGTTAAAAAATTAAATTTTAATTCCCATTTTCCCATTATATGAGGAAGATCCCCCGTATAAAATCAACAACACCACATAAATAAAAAAATAAGACAAACATTACCTTAAAATGTAAAAAAACAATAATTTGAAAAAAAAAAAATATTAAAAAATTTCATAATTAGTTTGCAAAAACCGAATTTTCCTGAGAAGGGCAAGTGGGTGAAATCGTGACGACTTCCCCCCCACCCCGGTCCAATATAGGCCCCTTTTATCCTCACACCAAATTTTTAAATTTTTAATAGTATTTATAAATATTATACAGTTTTAAAAAAAAAAAAAATTTTAAAGTTCATTTCCTTTTTTTAAACCCAGTGGGTCTTCCCCCCAATGGGGGCAGGTGCCACAAATTTTTTCTTATTCCGGGTGTTATAGCCATTTCTACCATCGTATTGAAACATTATGCGTAACTTTTTATATTGCTAAATCTTTTTAAAAAATAAAAAGTAAATTTATAAATTTTAAATATGGGGAAGGGGGATTAAAAAAGTTGTACCCCCCTTTTAAATCTCAAAAGATCGAAAAAAAGGCCGAAAAAAAAACATTAATTCAATAAATTCACAAGCCACACTCAATGTCGGACCGACCTTCACCAAGGGCTCGAAAATGCCCCATCGACGCATAAAAATACTTTAAAAAACTGGTGTCTTTCCCCGGCGTTTCTCCCGAAATTTCCTCCTTATATAAATGGAAACCCCGGGCTACGAGTTTAATTCGTTCCCCCCTTGATCGATCTTGAAATTTCCGTATCCGAAGCAAAATTTCCCCCTACAAAACAATTGAACTACCCTTAATCCCTTCCCAAACCCCCCAAATGTCACCCCCGCAAATGCACTTCAGCAAATCTCCGTAGATCGCCGTTTCGCAAATGATGGTCTGCTCAAAGGGATCTCCTTTGGAGCTGCCTTTCTGTCACCCCCCCTACAGTTTCTCCATATTTTCATGAAGGGAGGTTCGCAGCTTTAAATTGTCAAGGCCCAGCCCGGGGTTACACTCTTTATCGACTCCTTCCGTTTAAGCACAGAAATATCATGGACGATAGGGCCCAAAGTAACAACTCGAACACCTTGCTCAAGTTTTTTTTAAATTTCACGTTTTAATTCAATATATCATCTTTTTTTTCCTTGATTTTTTACAAACTTTCTTCCGATCCATGGTTAAAAAAATAAATGAACTAAATTAAATGTAAACGCAACACAAAACGCAAACACAACTACACAACTTATCACAGGGGAAGCACGCGCAAACTGATCGTGATGGCGCGACGTGTTACCCCAACCCGAAACAAACCCGGACTGTATCTCAAATTTTCGCTCGTAATTGAAAAAAATCACTTGCTCGTCGGCTGTATCTCGAAAAAATTTCGTTTTGGGGAAACCCCTTGTCGGGGTCCCCTGTATATTGAGTGCGTTATTAAATTTAAGTGGACCATTTGAGTTAATTTTTCCATTAATAACCGCTATTTAAAAAAGTATCCGATCTATTTTGTCCGTAAAAATGTATGTTACTTGCCGGAATTTAGAACCTAATCTTCTTCTATCTTCACACACTTAGCTCGCTGAGTGTATCCTCTGCCGAAAACACTTCTGGTAACTTTCTTTTGGCCATCGAGTTCCGTATCAGCTCTTCTCACTCCCCGAACGGAATTCTTTCTCAATGATTTCTTCAATTTCGATAACAACCAAAAGTCTCAAGGATCCATGTCTTGAGAGTTGGGAGGTAGGCAAAAAATGGAATTTCATGTTTCCCCAAGAGAGTGGTGGTTTTCTAGTTCTACTCAAAGCAGCTGGCAATTTCTCTGCGCGTATTCAAAGCATCCCGCAAAATTGCATGTGTAGAATCATAAGTAATCTCGACCTTTTCAAAAATCTTTCATACAGTTAAACTGTGATTTTCTTTACCAATTTTTGAAAGGAATTCTTCAATTAATTAGATAGGTTTTTATATCATTGCTCTGAATGTATTTTAAATTATGCTTAATAATAGCTGTCTGGGTGGCGTAGTTGGCTCGATGCTCTCGGCAATTTTAAATTCTTAAGTACAGTTTTGCGTCGTCAGAGCTCAGGTGCCTCCATCTGGGGAAGAAACATGGCATGAGATTACCTGCGGTGGTTAGTATTCTACCTATAAGGTGCCGCACTAAAAAAAGATACCTGCTCCAGGGGAATATACTAGGTCCTAAATTGGTAAAAAATTGCAACCCGATTTTTTTTCAGCAACAATACAATATTTTCTTTTGGATAGTTGTTAGAATGCCATATTAAAATATCACATCTTAAAAGCATAGTTTATTATAAAATCGGGAATCAATAATTTTTTTTTATCTTATTAAACACTATTTTTATTGCATTTGTTAGTGTATTTATGAGAATAAAAATACCAAAATTT
>BMAV01012289.1:356103-369119 GCA_019973955.1 Trichonephila inaurata madagascariensis | reverse complement strand
CATAACTTGAACAATTGTGAATTTTTTAAATGTACTACAGTTTAAATTGTACACGTTTTAGTTTTTCTTTAGAAAAAACTGATTTGACATTTTCTTGCTTCCTCTCAACTTTAAAGTAGTTATAGTTAGTTTAAAGTAGTTAGTTAAAAAAATTATTCTAAAGAAAACATTATATAGAAAAATTGTGAAAGATTTTGAATTAAACTTTAAAGAGCTTAAAACTGTTGCTAACAAAACGCTTTTAAGCAATAGCTTGTTTATGGTATTTTAATATGTTATTCCAAACATAGACATTCATGTCGGTTAAATAATTTAATGCAATAATGATATAGCATGTGTGGATATCTTTTTAAAATTCAAGTGTCCAAGAAAAATCAGTTGCCGAGTCGTAGGTTCCAGATCAGGTGTCATCCTCATAACTTAATTGAATTTCAAAATTAAGAAGTCAATCGCCAATACCCCTTCCGTTGCTTTAGAGTGTGGCGTTAGTGAAAAATCAAATATTGGAAGAAAAATATAATTGATGAGTAAGTTTTATTAATTATTATTCTTTTGAATGAACTTTATTGCATTTGAATCCAGGTACCGGCTTAGGTTTGGGGTAGAAAGTAGAATTTTTCATAGAATTATAATTAGCAGAAAGTTTCTAATAGAATCTAAATAGTCGTAATAGTAAGAGCATATATTGTGTGACAAATAAAATATTCATAAGCTGCACTATTTGTGTTGTATATGCACAAAACGAGACTCAAATTTTAAAAAATAGAGAGTTAAAAGTTATTTTTCTGCTAATCGAATAAATACAGTAATACCTCGGCTTATACTACCTTGTCTTAAACGATCCCGCAGTTACGCGATTTTTAAATCTCGTCGATTCCTTTTTTTATCTTCTTTTTTTTCATCACTGGAACTCGGGTGGAATCAGTGCCAGAGTCTGATGAAATTGGAAATGTGATTGAAGATGTGGAAAGTGATGACCTTCAAGAGCTGCTGGATTCCCACAATCAGGAGCTGACAATGGATGAACTCATAGAAATGCATGAGCAAAAGTACATGCAGGTACATTGAAGAATTTAGTCTTTAGACCCAGTTTAATCAAGAGATCGAATGACTGTTGAGAATTTGACAGAAATTTAAGTTTTATTGAAAAGGATTACAAATTTTAGAAAATAGACTCCAACGTAGAGCGTATTTTTTCAACAAAACAAGAACCAAAAAATTTTTCAGCACGCGAGGAAATTTTGAGGAAGAAAAATCTTTGAGCCGCGGCAGATTATTTTGTTATATTTTATGAAACATTTTTCTGCATTAAAAAACTTCGATTTGTGATTTTGTATATTTGTATTATCTCAGATTTTCTTAAACACTTTCTTTTTCGAAATAATTATTTTATTTCGTCTCCGGCTTAACTGAAAATAATTTATCTGCATTTATATGCGAAATTATTATACCCCGACTCTTGTACGCGGGAATCACTTAGATCCACCTATCGCGTCTGCATATGTAAACAAGAAATATAAAAAAACATTTTAGGTCCATTCCAACTTAGGTCAACAAAGAAAATTTTTATTTTAGTTACTTTTTATTAAATAGTTACAATTAATATAAATATGTATATACATTTGACGGAATCACAATATTAAGTGACAAAATAGAAAGCGTTTTTCTTTGCAATTTTTCATTTTCCTTTCTATATATGGTTTTGGACATTTTTGTTTGTTTGTTACTATCTACTCACACACATTAATTAAATTTAATTATTCTAATAAAATAGTACAGTAAAAATATCACATTCTCAGAAATCAAAACATTACTCAGAATTAGAACCCACGACATTTGGATTAAAAGTCCAACGCGGTAGCCATTGCACTACATTGACACAACGAACACTTTTCCTTTCTATATATGCTGTTGAACTATTATTTTTGTTTGTTGCTATTTATTCATTAATTAAATAAAATTAATGAATTAATATTTGAAGAAACTCTATCAACATCAAGTGTCATCCGCTACAAGTTTAAAAAAATGTATTTGAACTTGAATGGATGAATAGAAAGTATTTTATTGCCAATCGAAAGTTTAAACAAGATATACATATATACATATATATAGGGAGAAAGTGAACTAATAGAAGGAATTGGAAAAAAAGTAGTAGATATTTATACATTTCCCCTTTATTTTAAAATTTAGATGAAATCTTTATAATAAGTATATCTTATAACTTAATAATTATTTATCAATGTGAGACGCATAATTTTCAATAAAAATTCAAGAAAAGTATGCATTTATTTGCATTTGAATCTTATCTTCTCAAGATAGTTTATTGTTATTGACTTATCTCTTCACGGATTGTCTTCCACTATGTTTCATTGTAATTCACGTTTTAACGTTTTTATGTCCAGAACAGGTAGGTTATGCCGAATGTTTAATTTATACGTTATTCCATGATTTTCTTACGTTACGTAAGTATTAAAATCTAAAAATTCACGCATTTCAACTTCTTGAATGATTTTCTTATGTAATATGATTTTATAAATGATTAAAATATAGTCATTTTTTATTTATATATAGTCATGTCTGCTTAAATCACTTCTGGAAAATTATAATTTTAAATGCTGGAATTAGATATTTCGGTGTTTATAATTTGAATACGTTCGCGATCTTCCAAGTTTAAAGGAGGAGAATTTTCTTGAAAAAAATTTACTTTTTCAGATGTCCAATTTATTTCAAATTATACATTTAATCGGTGAACCTCAATGCTCATTGAAATTTTGCACGAAAATCTTTTTTGTGTGATCAGAACTGAACTCATAAAAAGATGCTCACTACAGATTGGATTGAATGTTTTATTTGACGTTGCCAGATATTTTTACTGCTGAATCCCCCCCCCCTCCCGTCTTTAGAGATCGTAGAATACACATCTCTTTGTTCATATTAAAACTTTAGGAATATATTCATCTAATACTTTGAGATAATGAAGTTTTATAGCGTACATACATCTGAAAAGTATACCAACAAAACTAGTTTCTTTCTTGATATAATAATCGATTCTTTTGTTTTCAATTTTTCAAACGCATATAATTAGATAAATTAAATGCACGCACTATTATGCATTTTATTTTTCAACTCATAATCCAATGGCTGGAGAAATAAAAGAGCAAAAGTACTTTAAAAATTATCTATTTTCTCTTTTATGGTTAGGATAAACTGTTTCAAATTGGTAGATATGCTACAATTAAATTTCAAAAGATTTGCAGCCAGGGAATGTATTCGCTGGGGAAACTCATTTTTAAGGAGAAGGGAAAAACAAATAAAAGGTTTGCAAGCACATAGATTTTTAATTTAACACATTTTCTTTTCCTTTAAGAGAATTTTCTGAAACCCTTACCTTTTCTTCAAGAATAAATTAACTTTGCAAAATTCCATAGCTCACTTAAATGTTATCATTGATAAATGGAGAATAAGTTATAAGACTGAGCTTAATAATTATGATTGTAGGTCGTACAAGTAAGAGATTTACCGTGAAGTCTAGTGTAGAAGTCCCCCCCCCCCAGAGGGCTCCAAGAGTAAGTGGAGTTGATCATACTCGTATGTTAAGTATTCTTAAACCGTGTGATTGCTCTTCTAATTAGGGACGTAGTGTATTTCTTACCTTTAGTAGTTTGTTTTAAGTAAGTGAGATAATAAATCTGAGTTTGAACTACTAGTTATGGCTGAACTTTAATCGAACCCCCAAACACAAACAACCGCTAGCAGGTTATTACACATATATTTTTCTTTAGACCATTTTTGAAATACAAAAAAAAAAAAAAAACTGTCAGAAAATAATGTACCTAAATGCCAACAACAGCTTTTTGTGTTCTTTTTCTTTTCATTTTTATTTGTTAAAAGAAATGAATAAAAAACAAATGAGAATAATTTAGCGCCTGTACGGAATAGCATGAAGTGCAGTTATTTCAAAACTTGGAAATACTGATATTCAAAATATTATAAATAAGATATAATATTTTGGGAACTCTTACGTATAATAAAAAGATATCAAAGATAGATCAGTGTTTTTTTGATTTCTTGAATATATTGAATTGTTATCGCCTTCATGCAGGTAGCTTGCTCATTGTGTATTCTGGATAGCACTAGCGATTTTTAGCCACTAAAATAGTTAAACGGGTTCTATACAAGCATCATTTGTCTTTTCGAAGGAAAAATAGCTGTCTCTGTTGAATTCTTTGGGAATCGCATAATATCTTCAATTTTATAAAATAGTACTCCGAGGGAAATCTGAAAATCTTTACATGTATTTTTTTAGCCAAATAATGACTGTAAATGCAATGTCAATATGTCAATTCACAGTGGTGGACCTTTCTTGAAACGGACCGGCCTTGTCTACCGTTAGGTCCACGGCATGGCACTACTGTCAACCGCTGAGGGAGGTGGTTGTATTTCACACTCCCACAGCGTACGAGTAAGGACATGTAGTTCATTTTCCTCGGAGAAAGGGACGAACGCTCATCAAAATTCACAGGAAAATGCAGTCCACAAGGGAAAAGCATTGCGCTTTGAAAAGTGTGAGGTAGAGGTAATATGAGTGAATTCTCGATGTGGACAACGTAGTTATCCTCTAGGACAATGCGATTCCCCATGTCGCAATCAGAACCTCCGACATTTCGCTGGGACATTCTCGACCATCCACTCCACAGGCTGGACCTTATCCACGTTTTCGCGGTCCTATGAAGAGTTTTACGAAAGAACAGAAATTCGCATGCAACGATGAAGGAAAATCAGCAGTCGGACAGTGGTAATAGCCAGACGAATTTTACCATAGTGGCATCTCAAATTTAGTGTTACAGTGGGACAAGTGGTTGAACTGGTGTGGGGATTAGGTGTAAAAATAGTATACGGTGCGTAGAATAATATGTAAATTTGCAGTGACCTGTAAGTACCTGAAACCACCCTGAAGGAACAGTGACGCTGACTGCTGTGCCCAAGTGCACAGGTTCGAATTATGAAAAACCATAAATGTTTGTAAATATATAATGTCTGTGTGGCTTAAGGGTACTCTAAATATTCGGCGTGTTGAAAGCTCTCATGACAGGTTGGTGGTAGGGAAAGAGAGGTGGGATACTTCTGTCCCCCCCCCCGGTTTGCTGCCATAAGTCTTATGCGCCACGAACCGGTGTTATTGTCGATCGGGTGGATAAAAAAACAGCAACTTAATTATCTGTATGTACCTCATTTTAGTTAATAAAAATTAGAGGCACACACTTTCTTATTCGTTCTCTTACATTTTAACGTAAAACATAAGAATTTCTCCATGCTCTTTATGTTTATATATAGATTAATCTCTCAAGAGTTAAATTATTGAAATAACTTTGCTTCTGTGTTTTATATTTACGGAAGATAATTTCAGTTATTTTAAACGTTTTAAAACTGCACACACGAGAGAGATCAAATATTATAGAATTAATTTCTCTACAATAAAATGAAACTATAATCACATCAACTGTAAAATGTTTGTAACCGTAGTTTCCTTTTTGTCTCCGAAATCCCTTCTTTTAACAATGAACCTACTCGAGAGATAAATGGAACCAGATGAAACATTGTTTCTTAACTCATAAAGCAAAGATTAAAAGTTTTCTTTAGCTCCACTACTTCCTACAACTAATACTACAGAAAATCAAAAAGCCAATTACTTAAATTAACTTTGAAAAACTCAATCCTTTCCCGAACACTTACAGGTGTTTTAACGAAGTTCAAGGATTCGATTTCCTGGTCTTAATCCACTTTTCTTCCACTTCCTCACAGAGCCTATCCCATTCAAAATCCGCAGTTAATTGAGCAGTCTTTTCTCTGCTTAATCTCCGTAAACGTACCATTCCAGAGCGCCAAACGATCCTCATTCGATATCGTTTGCAATTACAGTACCTTATTCGAACTTCGCCTTCCCGTCACACCTGACGCAATCGCACACCCTTTCTGACAACTGGCACTACCAGTAGCGGTGTCGATTCTCGTTGGTGGTAGGTTCACGGTCTGCAGACGACCAACTAGGCGAGACACTGACCCACTTACTACCCGAGGTCCCCATGTGACTTATTTATGCATCACGTTCTCACTGGGGTGGTTCTTTTTCTCCCCTCTCGAATAAAGGGATAGATCGCGTGAGGATCTTCAAAGATTCGAACAATTACCCATGGAAGGGTTGTCAATCAACCTGAAGCCATGTAATCCGAGTTCGGGGAGGCAAGACCAATATGCGTGATTAATCAAGAAAAGGTCCCGATTCAGAAGCCTTCAGTTTTTATATCGTAGCTTCTGATCTTTGAGAAGTTGGTCAGCGTTTGTTTTTTTGGTTTTGTTTACCACCAGTTTCCTCTTTGTAGCTGATGGAGAAGAAAGATAGTTGAAAATTCTTTTTTTTGAAGAAACTTTCATATGCCCTAATGCAAAGAAGTAATCGTGCAGGATAAAAAAAATATTCAAAGGAATAAACTCTCTTTTCTTTTTATTCAAAGCATCCGCGGTAACTATACAGCATAGCTTATGGAAAAGTAATATATATGTAAAATTACGCACTTGATTTAATCTGTTTTGGTATTGAGGTGATGAGGTAATTCTCTTTTAGTGGTGGTTGCAATCGTGGTAAGCAGGACCAGGTATGTGTGTGAGTTTTTCTACTTTAAACATCCATGTTTATAGATGTAAACTTACATGAAATAAGCAGCACACACAAAGCAGGACATTAACACGCGCGGTGTACATGACGTTCCCAAAAGCACTCTTTTTCAATACCGAGATCTCGTCTATTTATAGTCTTGGTGAACTGGAAGTTGTTAAAATCATATGATTTCCGGTAAAAGATTTTCTGATTGGTCTGAATACACGAGTGATGCTGGTTTTAAAAACGTTGAAGTTTCAGTTTTTGAGAGATATTGTTGTGATTATTTCCCGTTAGGAGAGTAAACTAGAAATTAATTATCATGTAAAGTCTTTGAGGGCCTCAGTACCATTATAAATTAAAATCCCTAGAGAGAAAATTTATAATTGAATTATTACATATATATACATAGAGAGAGAGAAAGAGGGAAACAGAGAGAGAGAGGGAGAGAGAAAAAAAAGTGCAGCTTTATACTTCTAGAACTGTATAGTTCAGGGAGGATTCTAATTTTTTTATGATTAGAAACTTTACTTTTTACCACAGAGACTACCTCTCGGTTTGTATACGCCACGGATTGGAAACCACATTGGATAAATTGTTGCTAAATTTTCAACGAGAAATTCATGCTCATGATTGTTAGTTCTATTCAATAACTCAAACTCAGGGGTGCAACAGCCCATCCCAGTATACCTGACCATTGGGCGCTGAGGTGCATGAGCAGATGTCCCGATCAAGTGGTTAATCTGAAGCGAGACCCCCAGTGTTTAAGTCCCCAAGCAAGCTTGGTACTCATTTATTGACCCACTGTAGTAAGGATGAAAGGCTGAGTCGACCTTGCCCAGCCCGGGAATAGAACCCGGACTTGTGGCATGGAATCGCGACCCCCTACCACTCGACCACTGGGCCTTAGTTCTATTCAATACAAATGAAAAAAAAATTACCAGTCAATTTCCCAGCTAATAATCAGAGTTGGATTTCTCTTTGGGTTAACCTTCAAAGCTATAGCCCTTGATGGGAGCAAGCGCTTTAGCTTAGGAGCTACGTACTTAGAATTACAATGTCTTAAAAATTTGATATTTGATTTTATATTTCGCGGAAATAAAAGGGCGAGTGGTAGCCTAGTGGTCATGGTCATGAACTCGTGGCACGTAGTAAGACACGCTGTGTAGAGGATTTTCAATCCATTGTGGCTCGACATCTTCACTTTGGTTGGGAATGGGCCAATGAGTGAGTGAATATTAACGTCGCACTATTTAGCTACTCAGGGGTTTTTTTGGTAGGGGTTGTAAATTAGGGGAGTGGAGTGTCAAGGTCGTCCTCATCAGTTGACCGTGGTTCAAGATCCGCCCCCAATAGCCACCGTGTTGCTTTCGGTGCGACAGGCGTTAATAAACACTAACTCACAAAAGTTAGTAAAATAGTTAATTTTTAATTCATTATCGTTCATTGACTTTTTAAGAATGAGGAGAGATTGCTAAGTTATGACTTTGTCCTAGGGCAGGGGTGGCCAACCTAAATGACTTTGCATAAACTTCCTAAAAACATAATTCCGCTTGTCGCATATAAGAATATATACCTTTATATTAGATTTGAACTCATTGTTAACATTTATTGGGTTAAAACAGAGGCAACATAATAAAATAGAAACAGTTATGGGATTTATTTGTTACAAAACACACTATTCAAAAAAACAAAAATATTACACAAAATATCCGCATTTTGTTTCGTTTTATTACATCTTGAGGGCCGCAAAACTATTCAAGCCAGGCCGCGGATTGGCCATTCCTGTCCTAGAGCCTAGAAATGTGTAAATCTAACCTTGTTTGTTGTTTCGTTTTAACAGTTGCTTCATTTTTGTCACAATATAGCTCATTGATAATATCTGAAATATGCTTTTAATATATTTTATCTTACACTTTTAAAATTAAAGAAAGGAATACTAAGGCATACGCATTTTAGAAAAATGCTAACATATTTAAAAAAAATTATAAACAAATAAATAAAACAAAGATAAACTAAGTTCCTTAAATCAATGGTATTGCAGGAATGATAAACCAGTGCCGCGGGAAATGAAGCTGCATGCAAGATAAAAAATTATGGATTGAGTAATGTTTATCCGAATAATAAGTAGAAGAGGCAATAAAAAAAGAAGATAGAAAGAAAAGAATTTGCCGACGAAAAAATTATGTCGAGTAAACAGTGTAACAAAACAAAACTTGCACTTATATGTTTTCCTTTTCTTTTCACATTTTTCTTCACCGAACAGAGTCTGCCATCTAGTGAGGAAAATGAAAACTATGTCTTATAGGTAAAACGAGGGAATTTTCAAAAACTAATTATTTTTAAAAAGGAATTTCTTCTAATTATATGTTGTAATTTGACAAATCTAAGCAGCAGAACTGCAATCAAATCGCCTGCTAAAACGTAGTCTAGTATAGATAAAAGTGTTTGAATTATTTAAAAGTATTTTTTTACTAACGTAATAACTTTGTCCTTGCGTGCATTGAAAAAAGCATCATTGATTAAAATGGTACATTCATACAAAATTTCATTAGAGTACAGTAAGACCCTGCTTAACGCTGTTTCGGTTTAACGCTCTTTTATTTGAATTGTGGGATTCCCCAAATTAGCGGTAGGCTTCCCGATACTTGAAGCAGTTTATCTGTGTTTCTTCTTTCCAGCGGTGTTATACGAACGTAGTTTTATCGTTTCAAACATTTGTTAACGTTATTGTAAGTATAAATTTATATAACGATTACTATAGTGACAAATATTATGATTTTTAGTTTTTATCATGGGGGATAGTAAAAAACACGAAAATAAAGCAGCAAGAAAAAACAGAAGCAAATTTTGACAGGAGTTCAAAGGCAAGACGGGGCGTTATGGATGCCTTATCCACTTACCAACAACTTCTTACAGAGCGAAAAAGGAAAACGCAAATTACATTAGATGCCTTCTTGATAAAAAGGCAGAAAATTGGAAATACAGAAGATACTGTATGATCTGAAATGTAAACATACTGACTTAAAGTTTTATTTATTTTTATATGTTTATTCATTTATTATGTTTCTATATTTGTAAGAAATACATTTTTGTTTTATTGTTATAAAACACAGAATTAATAAATTTAATGGTAAAATACCTGACCACACAATTTTCTACTCATCTTCCCCGAACCCCATTATTTACATGATGAGATAACCTCGTTTAACGCTGTTTCATATTACGCTCTACTTTGATGGAACGTATACCCCGCGTTAAGCGGGGTCTTACTGTACACAGATCTCTCTTACGGATGGGGGTTGCATTCTAAAAACAAAGCGCCGAGGGGTAATCTCTATGGTAAAAATTGAAAATCTTTTGGCAGGGGCGTACCGGAGAAAGAATATTAGGGTCCGCCTGCAAGGTTAGATTTTGGGCCCTAAACCGTACTTGGCATCAGTCAGGCTTTGGACTCCCCAGATGCCTGTCCCTCCGCGATGAAGGGGATGCGGGGTTGTACGTTACGCCACTGTCTTTTGGTCTACGAGTGAAGGAAGGGTTTTAGCCTTCAAACCTTATGTTCATTACTGCAAAATTATTCAAATCTTATGTACCAGTAGGTACGCCACTGCAAATAATTCATACCTCATAATATGTAAGTGAAAATGTTTCCATAAATGAATACTTTTTAACAACCCCTTTAGACTTTTTTCCTCAAAAAATTTAAATATCGTTTCAGCTTTAAAACCTCACAGGACTCTTAAATTGCAAATTTTTCAATTTTTTGAAAAAAAAAAAATATGTTAAAGCCTTAATATTTCTGAGTATTTTGGTATCAAAATTGTGTGGATACTGTGAAAACTTCCGAAGTTATATTGAGAAATAAGTAGTGAAATTTAAACGAAAACCGTATCTCGTTCTTGTATTTAATTTCATTTATCGCAAAACAAAGAATTTTAGCTTCCGCGCAGGATTTCTCAGAAACTATTTATGATATCAATTTGAAATTTTATACACGTGTTCAAAATAAGACTCTTCATAACTTATACATGAATTTTCAAAAAAAGAAAAATTAATAGAATTTTTTTTATTTGAATTTTAATTTATTTTTTTCTTAAAATTTTAGAATTTTCATTATAATTGTATTTAAAAAATATTTTTTTCCTCTAAATCTCTTAAAAGTTAGTATAACTTCAAAAGTGAATATTTTTATACCAAGTAAAATTAATTTTATAAATTTTGATCAATTTTGTACTTCAGAATCCTTGCGCGGTGTAAAATACTGATTTTCATATTTTTGAAAAATTGTCCAGTTTTTATTTCTTTATAACTTTTTTTAAAATTTTTTCTCAAATTCTCTGAAAATTTCATAAAAAGCCATTAATTTTAAGCCATTTAATTTTTTAAGGAAAAAAAATATTTGTGAAGTTATTTTAAAATGCTACTCCTCCTACAAAAGTTAACTTACATTTATGAAATTTGATTTACAAGTACGTCAAACTATGTATAACAAAAGTTGGTATGGGTTTTACGATAACATGATTGGTATTTGTACAATACTTCTTTTTATGAATGCTTATTGAAAATTCCTTAAAAATATATAAATTCTGAATTCAAATATTTTAAAAAAATAAATATTGCTTTGATTCAAAAATGAATACCAACTTTTGTTACATGTATTATTAGCAATTGGTAAAAAAAAAAATTTCAAAACATTAGGCACAATAGAAAAAGCTTTAGCATTTTAAATGAAAAGATAATCTAGTTATTTTATCTTTCTGAGATAAGTTTACAGTTTTGATTTGCCATAGGGATGTGAATAAAAACGAACGTAAAAGCTATTATAATTCTGCGTTTTTTAAGTTTAGAGCTTTCAAATTTTGTGAGGTTATAGAAAAGTATATAAAGAATAATTTAGGCTATAAAAATTAAATTTGATTTTTAGACCGATTTTTGTGATTTGAATCGTACTGTGTCCCCTTAAATGAGAATCTGAATAAATGTCTTGCTAATTTTTTGTGCTTTTTCTCTTGTTTAAGAGTATTCTCCACTGCCACTATTTTATTTAATTACATTTATTAATTTTTATGGTTCATTGTTTACCTTTCCTGAGATGCAAATTTGACTAATAATTGCAATCCTTTTAAAAAGGCGCGGCTCTCCGGTACTCTCCGCTTTCACAATGTGGCCTTCTGTTTTATGCCATAGTTTCCATAAAATTATTAGATAATATTTGTATTACGACATCAGTATGACATTGTAATGATGTGTAATTAGTTTCTATGATTAATAAAATTGTTAGATAATGTAGTATATTTTTTTACTGTTGAGAGTAGAGGAATTATTTTTTAAACTACAATTCGAGGTGGGGGAGTTTACAATTAGTTTCAGAAAAACAAGTAATATAAAAAAAATTAAGTCAATTCTTACTTAGATATACAAAGAAAAATTCTACTTAAGCTACTTTTTATTAAACAGTTACAATTAATATAAATATGTACATACATATGACAGAATCACAACATTGAATGGTAATCAATTTTTATTAATTATCATTAATTCATCGTGTTGTCATCCAAAACAATCGTGTATATAAAATTTCAGTTCAACTGAATGTTTTGAAACGTGAGAAAAAAACCTTTTCAAGTTTTGACACAAATCTCCAAAAATGATGTCAACGTGGCTGTATATTTGTAATTCTTTAAATAATTAGTTTTAATCGATTAATTTTTTCAATTATAATTAAATTATTGTATTTTCATCCAAAATAATCACGTATATAAAATTTCAGCTCAGTTGAGCGCTTTAAAATGTATTTTATTAACGATTGAAAATTCCACCAAGATAAATAAATAAATAAATAGAGAGTGAGAGCTAATAGTAGGAATTTAAAAATAAGATCGAAGTTTACGGGTGCGCGTTATACGCCGAGCATAAAAATGATAGCTTCAAAAATGGAAAAGAGAGATGTGCACATAAAAAGAAAAACTTAGACTTCTACAAAGATCAGAATACTGTTTATTTATAAGAAGTGTCCTACCTTATAAACTTTAAAAAAAAAGGGGGTTGTTTTTCTAGAAATATAGTATTTTTTCAAATTCCTGGGGTAATATCTCGAATAAATGGCTTAAAAACATAATAGCATTGCTAATGTACATTGCAAGCTATTTCGTAAAAAAGAGGGTGTGCGTTATACGGCGAATATACGTTAAAATTAAAAAATGCAGCTTGAAAGCATAGGTGCGCGTTTTATACACCGGATCTTATGATATTTGCATGAGCCTGTAACTTCCTTAATTGTCTCATCCAACGAATTTTTTCCCTTCGATTCTAAGCCTCGCCCGATTGTTAGTAGCATTAGCATTGGGGGGGGGGGGGG
>BMAV01012289.1:333921-356003 GCA_019973955.1 Trichonephila inaurata madagascariensis | reverse complement strand
TTAATTTTACAAAAATCACTATTCTAAGTTAAATTTTAGCAATTTTTAAAAAGTTTTTATAGAAAAAAGTAGCAAACATATCAAAAAAAGTATTACCATGTATGTAAAAGTATTACTACATGTATTTATCTAGGAAATGTACAACAGTTTTAATGTTTCGTTAAATATAAAAGTTTTAGAGCTGATAGAATAAATATTATAAGAAATGTGACATATTCAGGAGGCTATTATTGAAATAACAGGTCATAATTAAATATTCTTAGAGTATGAACTAATTTAGTATACATTTCCTGGAAAATAATATATATATCAGGTTTAAAAAGTTTCATGGAAATACTACATTTATAATATGTTACCAGACCCAGATTTTCTAATTTTATGTAATTTATTGTAACTCGTGTCCTCTACGTAACGTAGAAACAAAGCAATGCACGTTTTGTAAAGCCATATCACTCTAATCAATAAAAAAAAAATAAAAAAAAAAATAAAGTTTCTTGATTGAAACTAACCCTTTAAGGGGGCCGGCACTTCCATAGGAGCCCATGTTAAATTGCGTAAGTTTATGTACCTTTTTCTCAGAAACTTCAAGCTACTAATAGATGAAATTTTCACAGTAGGTTATATGTACTATCAATAAGACTTTAATCGAGAGTTTTGTCTTTTTGTTAAAAATTAAAATAATTATGAATTTTTTAAAAAATGCCAAATTTTTTTCCTTAAAATTTAGTTCAAAAATACATTATCTAAAATAGTTCTCTAGATATATCTTATTACCTCCATTAAAATATGTAAACATAATGAAAATTTTCTCACTGAAAATTTGAGGATTCTACACTAATTAGTTTTTGAGAAAAAGATACATAAAGGGTAGAATATTGCATTTTGAGAAAACAGCCTTTAAAGTAAAAGTTTGTAATTTGTCAATGCGAGTGGCTTCCTTTTAAAAAATAAATAAAAACACTTCTAATTATCGTATCGTATAATATCGTATCTAATTATCTATATATCATATATCATTTTAAGCAGAAATGTTTAAACTTTTAAAAAATGTAAAAAAAGTCAAAATTGATAATTTTTTTCAAAAATTCATGTGCTTAGTCATTCAACAGTGCATAATCGAAGTAAAAATTTTAGTTTCATCGTATTGCACATCGTACCAGTGTAAAATTAACTTTATGCAATTTTTTTTTAAAAAAAAATTATTGAAAGTATTTTTCTTTAAATTTCAAACTAGATAGATATTTTAAATATCATAATATTTTGCGGGGCTGAAGAATTCCTTTTTTTTTTAAATATAAAATATTAAAGGGAATTTTTTATTCATCTCTCACAGAATTCTGCCACATGTATTCCATTCGTAATTTCTTAAAATGTGTGCCAATAACGTTTCAAAGAAAAATGTCGAGTATTCCTATTGATTTAAGAGTTGATTAGATGGAGCTACCAATAAATTCCTAAGAGAACAATTTTCAACGTTCTATTTCATTCCATATCGGTTGTCATGACAACCTTGTAATTTCGCTTTTATTCAACAGAAAAGGCTACTATGTAGCAAAAAGCTGGGCACTCGAATAATATTCTTTTCCATTGAATAAAGATATGAGAATATAATAATGCTCATATAATTATATAGTTGTCATGATTTAAAAAAATAATTAGTTAAAATATTCTGTTCAATGTTTGATATTCTACTGTTCTTTAAATTAATTTTGTGACTTTTATGGCTCTTACGCGCGCGCGTGGGGTTGGATTCTATATATTAATATACACAGTCGAGTCAAAACGTTATGAACCTTGGCAATTTTCGATGAACTCGTCTGGATGACGTGGAAGTTGTGTAATTATGAGAGAATGGTATTTAACTACTGCCAGAGAAGGTAAATTAGCATTTTTGCACATACTTTTGCGAGCGAGGAGAAAGATGGTTGGTCTAAGCCAGTGATACTCAACCTGCGGCCCACCAAGCCTTTTTAAGTGGCCCGGTTATGAGAATTTACTTATTTAAGAACATTGTATCAAAAATTTGGTGGGAAATTCTTTGTCAAGATATCAAACATATCAATATTGCTGTCGGTTTCGTACGGGTACAAATTGATATTCTTTTTATATTTGGAACGGTTACGGTTAGTGTGATAACAGACAACAGTGGAGTAGCGACCATTTTATGGTTGGAACTAATTTTTAACTATCTTTCATATCTTACAAGCGAAAAATATTCGAAGAAAATATATCGTTTCAAGATTGGGAGGTTGACTATTTTGTTGTAAAAAACAAACATGAATCAGTAATTGTTTGATTTGTCATGAGATTGTTTTAAATACAGCATGATTTTTCATGCTGTATTTAAAAAATACCAGTAAATAGGAATCATTCAATGAACCTTTTCCTCGAAGATATCTTTCAAGAGGTGATAAGTATGCTTTCTTGAATAGTCTTTGCAACAGAAACAAAGTGTTTTGTCAGTGGTTATATCACAGCGGTAACAAAGGCACCCTATGAAGTTTGTTATATTATTGTTAATCATAGGAAACCGTTTACTGATGCAGAAATTGTAAATGACTGTTTCTTAAAAGTTTCTAATTTAGTGTTAGTGACAAAAATAAAAAAATATAAAAATAATAACTAAAAAACAAAACACAGAAGTTATGATATTTTGATCAATTTTCCACATTTGAAATTACCAATGTTATCTTGGTCTTACAGCACATTTCTCCCCCCTCCCTCCTACATTTATCCTCATGTTGCGACCCACGTAAAATAACTAGCATAGGTATGCGGTCCGCCTGAAATAGCTGGCATATGCATGCGGTCCAGCAGAAAAAAAGGTTGAGTACCCCTGGTCTAAGCGAATTTGAAAGAGGGAAGATTGTAATGACCCGGAGACTCGGAACTAGCATCTCCAAAATAGCATGACTGGTAGGTTGTTTGTGTTCTGCTATTTTTAGTGTTTGTACAAAGTGGAAAAATAACAGTGAAACTATATAAGTAGACACCTAGCTGTTGGATATCTATGTATCATCAAAAAAAAAAAAAAAAAAAAAAAAGGACGACGGAAGTTGTCTCGTTTAGTAAAGCAAAATCTAACGCTAGACTGAGGGTCAGTTGACAGCCCAATACGATGCAGGTCCAAGCTCAAATGTTTTGGAACACTCAACTCAGCGTACACTGTTGGATACGGGACTGCAAAGCAGACGTCCCACTCCTGGGTCTCTGCTGACCAAGCGTCGTTGCCAGCTACGCCTAGAGGGGACTCAGAAACTTTGAGAATTTACCATAAATAGGTAGAAGAGAGGTTCCTGATTGGATGAATCACAATTTCTCATTCATCACGTCGATATCTGTGTCAGGATGTACCTACCGTCTTCCACTATCAAACAGTTGCTCCCACCATGTACACAAGCTGGTAATGGCACTGTTATGCTATGCTATTAAATGGAGAACGTTCTCTATTGGGTTCTGGGACCCTTTGCTCTTGTAGAAGGGACCGTGAAAGTAGTAAACCATCTGAGCATAATTCCGGATCAGTTGTACCCTAACATGGCGTTTGTATTCCCAACTGGAAATGGGATCTTCCAGCAGGACAGCGTCCCATGTCAAAAGGCTAGAATTATGTAAGAAGGGTTCGAAGAGCATAAAGATGAATTCCAATCAATATCTTGGCCACTTAACTCGTCAGATGTTAATCTGATAGGACACCATTAGGTTATCACAGAAAGGTAGCTAAGAAATCAAATATCTTCATGTTGGAATATCTCGACTTCACACGACCACTGCTTAGACGATTGGTACAGCCTATCTTCAGTTATCAACCAAGAACTTGTGGTATTTATGCAAAAACGAGTTTCAGCTGTTTTGCAGGCAAAGAGTGGTGCAACGTGTTTTTTAGTAGGTGTTCATAATGTTTTGACTCTTCAATCTATATCACACTCCTAGAAATATCTGATCAATAAATATAACCAATTAACTTATCGTTTGATTAACTTTGCAACTGTTTATAGGCTACGGTTAGGGATTGCAATACTGGACCAAAAGTTCAATATCGGTATTCGGTATTTTTTAGATCTTAATACCGGGATACCGGTTTTAATACCGGTAGTAGAAGTTTTAGGAAAAGAAAGAAAATACAGGTGTTTGTTTTATTTGCCAGTTTTACTAGCGAGTGAAAATATCACCAAAAATTAATTTGTAATTTTTACATTATAACAGTATATAAAGGATCACAAAAAAGTAAAGGAATATTTATTTATTTAAGTCACAAAAAGAGTTTAAATATCACTATTCAGTCTGTGGTACTATTACAAATATTTGAAATGTGACCTTAAAAACGTAATGCATTAATTGTATTGTCATTAAGCCTGGAACGTAATTATGTGCAATAATTATCAGCTATCAAAAACGCTATTTCGGCATCTTCGCTATTTGGTGGTACTGATAGCAATACGCGACATACTTTTACCGAGTATTTACCTCTAAATCTCTCATCTTAAAATAAATCGATTTCTCGTCGGATGATTTTGGATATAGTTGATTTCTGTATTGTATATTGATTTGTTGAAATTTTTTTTAGTTATTGCTAATTCTAAATTTTATTCAAGAGACAATTCCTTTCCAGTATCAACATTAGTGTCATCATCATCTTCGATAACTGTACCGAATTCTTCTGAATGTGGATAAGTTTGTGGGTAATAAATTTTAAGAAAATTTACTATAAACTTGATCAAATTTGAATTGGTTAGTCTCTTTTCTTTTCTTTTTTCATTTTCATTTATAAAATCCTGATGATATGTAAATACACAAGTATGATATGCAAATACAATGTGAATAACAAATTCCACAATTAAAGAAATATCGAAATATTACGCATTTACTTCACAACTACAACCTTGTTTTCACAGAAACGAATATCAGACTACGAATCCTGTGCATGTGCAACATCACTGAGCTGTAACAGAATAGTTTTGGCCCCCCTCCTTGGAAAATTCACATATTTTATCACTACTCTTGATTGTACGATGCAACTTTATATTCGCAGTCTGATTAATTTCTCCGTTAGGGAGACATAAAAACACAAACGTATACTATTTTGCTGGATTGGCAATCGCTGAATAAATAGTGGAGACAGTTTAAAAAAATCTCTCTATTAAGTACCGAAAAACCGGTATTTAAACTTGTAAATACCGATATTACAAAACTGTACAAATGGCTCAAAATACCGGTATTCGGTGTCCCAGTATACTGGTATTGCAATCCCTAGCCACGGTTATGTAGTGGTTATGATCAAGAACTTTTTTTTGTGACCGGTGTGTCAAAAGTTTGACTCTTTCAACGACTGAAGACTCGCTGTGTAAAGGAGCTGTGTGAGTGAGTGAATATTAGCGTTGCACTGTTCAGCTACACAAGGGCTTTTGGTGACGGACCTTGTAATATTGAACGATGGTCAAGTGTCGAGGACGACACCTGAGCTGGCACACCCCTCTCCCTCACCACACCAACTGAAAGACGTTTGAGCTCTCGACAGTTTTAACGTGCATCGCTGCCCTACATGGCGGGTATTTAGTGGTACTGGGTTCGAACTCATGACATGCCTGTCATGATCCGATACCTTGATTACTAGGCTACCGCGGCCCCTGTAAAGGAGCTGAGGAAAGTTGAATCTGTGAAAGCTCAAAGTCCACCTATTGGTATGGAGTGGTAATTTGGGAAAGAGGATGTCAGCTCAGATGTCGTCCTCGTCACGTGACGAGGTTCAAAACTACGATGTCCGTCGCCAATAACTCTCATATTTCCTTGTAGTGCAGCGTTAATAAACTTGCACTCACCCACGCAACCGTTTATAGCAAAGACATGGATTTTAGCAATACATTCAAGCTGTTACCGATAAAAATATAGGAAATCATACAAATCTTTGTCATATGATTTGAATTAATTAGAAACATTTGTAAAAAGAATAAAATAAATTTTGAATCAACACTTATATTCTTATAAAATTTTATTTTTTAAAAAATTTTTGATTCAGCATTTTACGAAAGCGAAGTTAGCAACTTGTAATTTTGAATTACGATCAAATGACGAAAACGACACCTAAGTTGGCATGTTCCTTTTTTTAACTTCTACACCATGAGAGGGAACTCTGAGATGTAATTCAATTTAACCTTTAGATGTTTCTAATAGTTCACACGAGTCTCTTATGGAATCATTTATCAAAGCGCGACTGAACTAGAATATATTTCAATCCTGGCAACATGGACACTTGTCTGCAGCAGATGTTTATTGTTTTCGCTTCATGTAAATACTGAACTGCACTGAACTCAGTGGTGCAACAGCCCATGGAGGCCAAAGCCTACTGTGCCTATCTCAGTTTAGATGACCTTAACCGGTGGATTGCATGTGCAGATGTTTCGGTCAAGTAGTCCGTCTGACTCGAGATTCTTCTTCGAGACACAACAACAAGGACACACAAGCTGAGGAGCCGCTGCCCGTCTTTGTCGTCGTTAGCTTAATGCCAAGTAGCGATCCTGTGCAGATGTCGATGTTCAGTGGTGACCTTGGCTGAACTTCTTGGTGCCAGTGCTACTTGTTTGATATTGATTCCATTATCGAAGGCCACTTTCGGGCCCCTTGTAACCATCGAGTGACCTCCGCTTAAAACTGGTCATCTTCGAGCCTGCCAACGGCTCTCCATCTTTAAGAATAATCTAAACGATTATGAGAACTCTTTCTCACTGCAAACAGATTAACTTGTTTGTTTTAATGCAATATTCACATAACTGGAGGCAAAATTCCCATATGCTTGAACAGTCTCAATTCGATAGTTTTGCAAGAACTAACGCTAAGCAACGTATTTTCCTAAACTGAAAGTTTTTATTGCTCTAGCCTTGCTTCAAAATATATAAAATAAAAATTCTATCAGTTTTACTGGGAGCATTTTAAAATTTTGACCTTAATTTTGGAAATGTGTATAGCAGTGCAGAATATACTATATAAAGTGCAGATACTGTAGTCTAATGGGGATAATATACTATACAATAGTGCATCCTCAAATATTTTCAATCTTTTTCCTGCCTCAAGATATTTCTTTTTCTGCCATAACATAACCAGTCTGTTCGAAGCAAATGGAAGTAATTATGGTTCAAATGAGTGATTATTGACAGTCAGTAAAGTGATAAGAGACGGTTTTGAAACTATTAAGAGTATTCACATGAGATTATTAGGAAACGGTCCAATAAAGATTCCCGATTTAACCCATTTGAAAATATTAACCCTCTAAGCGGTCTGCACTTAAAGTCTTGCCATTCTGGAGATGCTTCAAAAATGCACCGCACATATTTTTTTGCTTTCAGGTGGGGTTCTCAAAAGCGGTTGAGCCGTATTTTTAAGAATGCGGCTCGGCCGCTTTTGGGAATCTTGCTTGAAGGCAGAAAAAGCATCTCTGGAATAGCGGAATTTTACGTGCAGACCGCTTAGAGGGTTAATAAAGCATCATTAAAAGTGTAGCAGAGAAAAATAAATTAAAAGTAAACAAGTAATGAAAAAATTAAGTCAATTCTTACTTAGATCAACAAAGAAAATTTTAATTTAGCTACTTTTTATTAAATAGTTACAATTAATATAAATATGTATATACATAGGACAAAATCACAACATTAAGTGGTCATTAATTTTTATGAATTATCATTAAAGTATCGTATTGTCATCCAAAACAATCGTGTGTATAAAATTTCAGTTCAACGGAATGCTTTAAAACATGAGGAAAAAAAAACCTTTTCAAGTTTTGACACAAGTCGCAAAAAGGGTCACTAAGTCGCCAAAAATGATGCCAACGTGGCTATATTTGTAATTCTTTAAACAATTAGTTTTAATCAATTAATTTTCATTAATTATAGTTAAATTATTGTATTGTCATCCAAAATAATCATGTATATAAAATTTCAACTCAATTGAGTGCTTTAAAATGTATTTTTTTAGCGATTGAAAATTTCACCAAGATAAATAAATAAATATATAGAGAGTGTGAGTTAATGGTGTGTGTGTAGGAATTGGAAAAAAAAGCTTTAAAAACAAACTTTTATTTAAATGCGCTAAAAAGAATAAAATAAACTTTTCTTTTAAAACTTTTTTTGCTATCAACTTATAACGTCATTACACATATGATATAAAAGCTTGTCGCGAGATTTAAGTACACGTATTTACTTAGTTTGAAAATTTTAAAAATTAAAAATCAGTCAGATCAAGTTATTTAATTTACTTGTTTATCTACAAAGGTAAATCTCGCTACACAGCTACTGTCATGTCTTATTCTGAAACGTTGGTGTGTCTCAGAATCCTTTTCTTTCGCAAAATATATCGTAATTTGAAACTCTTCGACTAAACGAGCAAAAATAAAATGCCAACTCAGGTGTTGACCTTGCCGTCTGACCTAGGCTTAATGTTTCGAGACGCTTTGGCTGTAGCGGATTTTGAGTCGAACTGAAATTTATCCCTTCAAACGCTCAATGAATGAAGAAAATAAATACGTCAGAGTCTAAAAAAAATAATAAAAATTCTCCTGGTCATAAATTTGTGTACCAATTATATATATTTAAAAAACTGGTTGTAGTTTTATGAAAAACAGTTATATTTGCGTTTAACGTTAATAGTAACCTTACACTTACACACACACGTTTTTTTCTCTGCATTTAACGTCTGGACAAACAATTTTTGTTTAATTGATATTATGTGCAGCAGAGAAATTGAATAGCAATTTTTTTTCTTCTTTTTTTTATCTTTGATTACTAGTTAAAAAAGAAATCACACTTCTCTAGTTCCTATTTATTATTAATTTTTAATTTATTTTAATTGTTCTATAAGACTTAGAAATTTAATCTAAGATCTAATTTTTCACTTCAGCTTTGTTAACTAACTTGACCTGATTTCTACTTCATCAAAATATACCTTTGATGTTGATTTATTATGATATATTGAGGATTTATATCCGTGAAGGAACAGTTTGAATACAATTATCTTGTATAGATAAAGATCTAAACTTGTAAATAACTGCTAATTAAAAACATAATCTCTCGAATAATACTGACATTTTGAATCAATCTTATCGTATAGCAAGGTTTAATTGTTTTGCTTAGCATTTATATAAAACAGAAAATCAAGTTTCTCCGTTTGAAAATACAGTCGGATCTCTATATAACGAAATTGCTAAACCCCGAAAAAAAGTTCGTTATAAGGAAAATTCGTTATATAGAGGTTCATCTTTTAATGTACTTCATAAACCACATAAACAAATTTTAAATTCATAAACACTATATATTAAAAAAAAGTAATTATTCACATCTTTTTTAAAATTAATATATGTTTATTTTGTATATCTTACCCATCAAAAAAGAAAGAAAGAAAAAAAAACTTCAAGGAAAACAAGAAAAAAAAAAAAGAATGTCGAAGAATTCACTGTAATTTCAATATCAAGAAAATAATTTTATACTAAAATTAATGAATTTTAAGGACATTTTATAATTTAAAGCATACAAGTAATATTAAACATACATTATTTTATAATTAGAACAAGGGGGCACGGGACAACTCCACTGCGGGTGAAAGAGAATATCGAAAATGTTTCTAGTGAACTGGGCAATGGGGTTTAAAGGTTGCATTTCTTGGATGAAACGTTCAGAAGATTTATGACCACCATAAAACGTGTTAAATTGAGAATAAATTGAAGTTTTTTCAGAAATACTTAAAAAAAAAAGGAAAACAAAAATTGAATCACAAAAGAAAAAGTTCGGAATATAGAAAATGCACTTCGCTATAGAAAGGTTATTTTACGAAGAAAATCGTGAAATGTTCAAGGTTCCAGGAAAAAGTTCGCTATATAGAAAAATTCGCAATATAAAGGTTCATTATATAGAGGTTCGACTGTATACGGACAGTATAAGTTCGGCCTTTCGCCTATTTTCTCATTGCTTATTTTTTAATTAATTGGAAAGAAAATTTATTTCCTACTTATTGTACAGATGTAAGAAAAAATCTTTGGATAAAGTTAAGATACAGTAATACCCCGCACTAACGCGATAGGTAGGCTTGAGTGATAACCGCGTAAATTGAGTTCGCGTAAGTTGGGGTATAATTTAGCATATAAATACATATAAATTATTTTTAGTTGTGGCTTTAGACAAAAGAAAATAATAATTTAGGGAAAAAATGTATATCAGAATCCTAGATAACACAAATATAAAATCGCAAACCGAATATTTCGATGTAGAAGGTTTCATAAAATCGAACAAAGTAGTCCGCTGGTTCAAATAGTTCATTTTTCTCCCGCAGAATTTCCTCGTAGATTCTAATAATTTTTTATTCCTAGTTTTGTTGAAAAAATACGCTCTTCGTAAGATCTATATTTTCTAAAAAAAACTTGTAACCCTTTTTCAATTCAACTGAGGCCTTCTGTCAAATTACCAACCACCCTTCAATCTTCTGATTGAACTGGGTCTGAGAACTAAAGTTCTTCAATGCCTTGTTCTTGCTCATGCATTTCTCTATGAGCTCATCAATTATCAGCTCCTGATTGCGATTTTTATTGGATACCATACACACCATAATTTTAACATAGTTTCCATTTCTGCGAAAATACCAAGACGTTTACGAGCTATGGTTGAATTTAAAGACTGAGAACTTCTCGCAGTGTTGAGAATTTTTTGTTCTTTATTTTTTTTATAACTGATCTGACCGTCGATTCGGTTAGATTAAAATTCTTTGCTAATTCAAATTTTTATTTTTTATCGAAATCTTAATCTATTTACATTCAAAACATAAATTTTTTCTTTTTTTTTTTTTGTCTGGTGCAGAAGAATCTGTTTCACTTCGTTTGGGTGAGTGAGTGAGTGAGTATTAACGTCGCACTGTTCAGCTACACGAGGGCTTTTGGCGACGGGACCACGTAATTTTGAACCATTCACTTCGTTTGGAATACTTTGCTTCTTTTTTTCTCAAATCTGAGTAAATATAATACATATATATCAAACGCAATATAACAATTATAACATGTAATAACAAACACACACTCAGTAAATAATAAATAACATTATATATATCTATATATATATATATATATAAATTTTTCTGGCTAAGCGTCAATTCCATGCAAAGCGCCTGAACATGTCCTTTAGCTAAACAGAAAGCGGGGAGTGAGTTATCGAGTTGTGTAGCACTCAAACAAAAAACGAATCAACAAGATTTGAAAATTGCGTCAGTCAGGGTAGTGTATGTCAAGGTATAACTGTATTAGTATATCAGAGGAACGAGAAAACTAAAAGACACCAATTAAGAGACCGCCTGGAACAAGATATGATCGGTCATGTGTATGTATGCCATATAAAGTATTGTGGGAAATGTTAGAAAACGCACTGGCGAATTACAATCAGCATTTCTGTGAAAGCTTTTGCACGATGTATATTAGTTTAAACGACATCCAGTTGCTGCCTCAGTATGACCTCTCCAATAAACTAACCCGTAGGCGACAATTGGATGGCCTTACACGAGTCCCAATCATTGGGGAGATAAAGGAAGATCAAAGACAGGTTGCGGAGCTCAGGATATCTTATGGCATCACTTCAGAACATGGAAAACATTTCAGACTAAAAGATTGCTATTCGAGGTTTCAAAAGTAGTTTAAGTGTAAACATTACGACAGACGACCGGTATATTATCTTACAGACGAAAAAGGGTAATAGCAGACAACGGGAAAAATCACAAACACACATGCCACAAACTACTGGATGACATATTTCTCGTTATAACGGGATCAAGGGTTTGTGCATTTCGCAGAGCATAATGGTGACTTACATGTTTGAGACAAGTATTGTGGATGCCATTATTGCCTGCTCATCGAAGACAACATTTTTTGTGAAGTGGGAAACACAGATCAAGATCTATGTATCTAAATCCTACTTAAAAGGTTTAGGATACTCTAGGGCGCCAATCGTTGGCCTGAAAAATTTTTAATGGTCCGCAGAAAAATTCAGGCATCCTTTATATTTTTTATTAAGACTCAGTTTCAAAAGTGAAGAGAAACAAAACGTATCATGGAAAACGGATAATACTTTTTTTACACAAAAATTTTAGTGACTGTTTTTAGCGAAATTCCTTCTGAGTTTAGAGGGTTTTCAACTACTTTTGCAAGTATATCTAACGACATTTTATAATAGGAGTTGACCACCGTGGTAAATTGGCAACATAACACTTCAGTTTGTTGATATTGCTTTGCGTTATCAGTTTTTTTTTACTTTTCGTAAAGTTTATTTTCAGAGATATGGAAAAGTAAAAAGAGATGTAAATAAGTGGCAATATTGCTGTAGTGGTATGCCATATAATGATCAAGTCATGTTAGTGGTCCAAAAACATAAAATTATACATTTAGGGATCCACGAAGTCCTCAAGTTTGGAATGCTTGGCAGCTATCCCTAATACCCAGCTGTGATTTCAAGGGGTCGTAATTATGCAACACTTCTTCAGGAAAAATTATCTAATTTTAAGATGAATTAGTATAGCTATAACATAAACATTCACATTAATCACATTGCAGTCTTGAAAATTTCAAATGTTTTATAAAAAGGTGAGATATATATACTTTAACACTTAAAGATAAGTAGTAGAAATATAGGGGTAGAGGTTAGCGCCTTAAGACTACGTTTAATCCTAGAGCTTAGTCCAAAGTCTAAGAGAGTTTGCTAATATATAACTGTGGTCACTTTATTTTCACCTTTTTGACTCATGCTGTTTCGTGTTATACTTCTATATATTCCTAAACTTTATATCTTAGCCTTATTTTGGAATTTTAATATATAGTTTATAATTTTATTTATTTATTTATCTTATGTGTGTGTGAGAGAGAGAGAGTGTGAGAGAGAGAGAAATCTTTATTGCCTTACAACAGTGCTTCTTAAACTTTCAATACTTGAGATCCAGTATTCAATCACAATTTTCATCGCGCTCCCCTCCATACATTAACAATGTGTTGAATTCGAAAATACGATACTTTGACGCCAAAGCTAGAATACGACTTTAACCTCTTCGCCACCGGCGCATATAAACGTCTCACTCAGCTAGTACGTAAATTGCCACAGACGTATAAATACGTCTTTCTGAAATATGTTCACTACTAACCAAAAAATTATTCCGGAGAATTTGGAATGCAATAAGATGACCTTAACTTTGTTTGAGAAAGATTTAATTATTTCACACAGAGGATTTTCTTACACATTTTTCCTTTCCCCCCCCCCCCCAAATACATCACATATGCGTGCATACGTGCAAAATGGTGACATTGGGGAATGAATCGCGTAACTTTTAATCTGCAGCTAAGGGATTAAGTATAAACCGGACAAATGATCCAGATAAGTGTTAATTTTTGCACATGTGGTGGTGGTGGTAGAACTAATCCCCATCTGGTCTAGTGAAACTAGAACAGATCTATGAGTCCATAAATCTGTACAAAGTCTAAGAACAGCAGGAGGGATGCAACAGCCTCCTCACAGAAAAACTCCAGACATTGCAGAATGTGCTGAGGAGAAAAGGACTGCTATTACATTTGGGGCAAATTGGGAAGCTTCTTTTGCCACCCTCAAAATTCATGCACCTCAGGTGACCAGTCGAAAATCGTGAGAATGCCGTTTGATATGATCTGGAACCCTTGAATGATATGGCGGATCCGGGGTGTCTTTTAAAGTACCATGGGTGTACAGGAGGGACTACCCAGGTTCTACATATTAATTCTTTAGCCCTGGAGTAGATCTCAGTCGATGTAAGGACCTTTACCATTTTTGCACATAACTTTATATATGTCCAACCGGTGCGTTCACTGGTAATTATTAAACTTGTTCTTTAGTATTGTTAAGATAATTATAAAGTTCATTGTGTAGTACTGATACATTTATAAGTGTATTATATCAGTGTAAATATTTTTTTTTTCAATATGACAGAATGTATTTTGTTCGCTTTACTTTCAAAAAATTAATAATTTTTTGAAATAATCTTTTGTTTTCGACTTTTCAGTATGCTAGGGTTTTCTAGGGTTATCACGCCCCCTTAGGGGGACGCGCCCTACAGTTTGAGAAACGTTACCTTTACAAAAATCAGTTTACTAAGCATCTATCCAATTACATCTCTCTCTCTCAACCAACCTTCTCACATAACACCTTCCACTTTATCTTTTCCACTAACAGAAGCCCGGAATTTCCTTTTTTCCAGCGAAGTGCACTCACTTCGATTTAACGCTTTGTCGATACTTGCTGCATACAGTGCACGTGATTTAGTCATGATTTGGAATACATAACGATTAATTGAACTTAATCTAATATAATAAACTAAAAATATGATCAGTGACTGCCTTTTTATTTAATCAAGATCTTCCATTAATATACCAGTCGAAAGTTGTGCGAATCATGCGATATAATATATATACAGTGAAATGTGTTTAACGCGAAAACGGGTAAGACGAAAGATCGGTTAACACGAAATAATACAACGATCCCGAAAAGTATTAAGTATTTTCATGCATTTTTCCTCTTAACACGAAACTAAAATCGCTTAACACGAAAAGATATCCCTTCTGGAAATGACAAAAATACGGATCGTTATCAGAGAAATTCATAGCAGTAGATGATAATGGGTGTACAGCCCCTTTTACGGCAGACAAAGACATTTTGGAGTTTGTTCAAGGCTCAAAAAATATCACTGATGCAGATTCCTACGATTAAAATGAAATGAACGATGCAGTTCCTGTTCTCACATCATCCAAAATGAGGAACATCATAAAAAATATACGCAGTTATTTAGACGCACATTCCAATGATGAAATAAATAACGAAATGGACGATATCGAACAATTTATTGACAATTTGATGCTAAAAAAGACAATGCAAAGAAAGGTTTCAGACTATTTTTCGAAAACTCAATGATTTGTTTTTCAAAAAAATTTGAAATCTTCGTATTAAATTTCTTCTTCTTGTGAATGTTTTTCTCTCATTGATTTTTTATTAAGTACAAGCACGTATAGATATCTATGTAAATAAAACAAATTCTAATAAACTAAATTTAGTCGATATATGTTTTTTTCCCTTTTTGCAATATCCTGTAATGACTTCTCTCAGCTCTGGGTTAACTATTTATTTCAACATGAAAATCATCAAAATAATAAATAAAAGGGTATATTCTAATTACAGTTCAATATCAATTTAGAGTCTCTTTCGCACTCTTTTCCGTTCCTGGATTTTCCAAGCCAGGAGACCGCTGTACTTCGCGGGCTCGTCCGTAATCACTTCGAGTCTCTTCCGTACTCTCTCCCGTTTCCTCGATCTTTCAAGCCAAGAGACCGCTGTACTTCGCGGGCTCGTTATCGCTCTTCCTATCGCTCAAGGGACGGCCGAACCGCTCCCTTCAAAGATCCAGTCTTTTTTTTCTCCTCGTCCGGACCCTCTCGCCCTTTTTATATCATCTCTTTGTCGACCTCAGTCCCTTTGGGTCTGCTGCCGCCTTCCGGTTTCGGCTCCCTTGATGTCATACATCTTTGCCGCGCCACATCCGGTATCGTTTCCGCTAGTCCCAAAGAGACGCCAAGGCTGGGTGTACAGTTGTATGTTCTCCGACGCGACGGCGTCACCGAGTTCTGGGAAGATGAACACACAATGATAAGGCGCCTCTTTTTGACAGTCCGGTAAGCTGGGCAAAAAAAGTGCCGAAACTCGACCACCCAGCTACGAAATTCCTTCCCAGCAATTAGGGAAATTCCTGGAATTTTCGCAGCTTCTGTCGGCAAGGGATCTGTTGGAAAATAGGGGAAAGAGATATGCTTCGTCACAATCCTTTAACATGAAAAAATATTTCAGTCCCTTCAGCTTCGTGTTAAGCGATTTTCACTGTAAATAGGACAGACATTATTTTTACCTTATCGTTATGGAATCAAAAAAATTTGGGAAATTCTTATAGGATAATGAAGTGGAATTGTAATGCTAAAATTTGTGGGGACCTTTTTCAAACTGGAAAAATTGATTGAATTTATGTCCTATTTTTTTTAATTAAATGAAAACATCCTTCAAACTAACCTTTCAAAAAAAAAAAAAAAGAACTATCATAGCATAATAAAGTTAAGAGGAAAAATCTTCGAGTATATTCTTAAATTATATATATTACAGAATCTTTAAATATAAGCCTTCCTTAATTAACCTAGTTTTGTGTAAACCGATTGTTTACTACATTTCATAACCTCCATATTTTAAAGATGACAAAAACAATTGAAGCTTCACAGTTGACCACCTTGGTGAAGTTGATCAATGTTCACATACGTCCAATCTCCGTATTCAATGAAATATCGAGAGCTATTTTCAATGGAAGACCAACCTCTCTATTTTAACCACTTTTGTAAGGTGTATGCTGACCATTTGGACTTTGACACACACATCATTAAAATATCATTAATATAATTTCTGTACCTAAGCAATTTTTTAATAATCTCTGCATCTGAGCAATCGAGTTAATTTTATTTCAAAATATTAATAATACATAAGCCTTAAAATAAGCATAATTAAAATGCATATACATTAAGGTATCCGACTACTTTCGGAACCGTGATTTTGCAAAAGCGTATAAATGGATAATATTTATGGCATTTAGTGTCACTTAGATTAGGAAACGTATATAAAATTATTTTAAGAATATTATTATAATGAAAAATTATTTAAGTACAATATTTTGATAAAAAATGAACATAGAATGACCCATTTTCAAAAAACACTCTCCTTTTATGAAAAATGATTCTACTATGATAATATTTTGCCTGTATATAGCTCAGACCTCTGTACAGAAGCTAAACTAGAATTTTTGAAATATATAATTTAGAAATGGATTTATCTATATTTTTCTTCAACAGAGGGGAGAAACTTTAAGAAAAAACCGCCGATAATTATTTCAATGGGTTGTAACTTTGAAAATAATGTGAATTTTTCAAATATCCTAGTTCAGACTCTCTGGAGAGGTTTTTACTTTATCTAAGCAAAATATTATTATTATAGAAGCATTTTTTATAAAAGGAGTACATTTTGAAAAAAGATTATTCTAAGTTATTTTTTTGGCAAAATATTGTATTTAAATAATTTTTTTGTCGTAATATCCTTAAAACAATTTTATACATGTATTTTAAATTAAATGACACTAAATATCATGAAACATTCATTTTTGCGCTTTTTTAAAATCACGGTTCCGAACGCAGTCGGATACCTTAAATCTTTTATATACAATTTTGTACTTTTATCACATTTTTTCAAGTTCTTGTATTGTATCATATACTGAGCGAGTGTTAAGGAATGTCTATACGAGGGCTTTTGGTAACGAGCTTCGTAATTTTAAAACACATTTAAGTGTGACGAGGACACCCCCTCTCCAATCTACTACACCACGCCACCTAGAAGACTGTTAGCCTCGACAGGCTTAAAGTGCATCAGCTCCTCTATACGGCTGGTTTTCAGTGTCACGAGGTCTCGAACTCGTGACACGCTGGTCACGAATCCATGACCATGACTCCTAAGCTACCGCGGCTTAACGCCACGTAATTTGCTAAGAGTTAAAGAGTTTTTCAATGTTTAAAAATCTTATTGAAATATTTGCAATGTTCTAAAGTCACTAAAAATATATGCAGATAAAATTTTTTTAATTATAAGGCTGAAAATATCCTGTTACATACTAAAACTTTCAACTGGGAAAAAAATGCTACGAATCTGATGATATATGAATGGTAATTGCTGTGACCACATTATGATGTACGTAAAAGTGTATGATATAACAATAGTAAAAAAGTAAGTTTCGTCCGAAAGTAAGTGTTTCGTCATTTTTTTTTCACACAAAAACTTAATTTCCGAAAAAAAATACACCATGGCATAATAAACAACTTGCACAAATTTTCGACATAGTCTCACCAACGACATTAATACATTTGTCGTAGCATTCAACCAGCTTGAAGAAACCACTCTGGTGAAGCCCAATGCTTTGCCATGCAGAGAATTGACTCACAACCAGCTCCATCTTTGCAATGTTTCGGAATTTACGTCCCAAGAGTGTGACTTTTAATGTTGGGAATAGGATAAAGTTCGATGTAGGGCACTGTTGATTTCCTTCACGAATGTGGGGGGATGCCCACTTCGACCTTTTTCTTCCACAGTTTGTCTTCCTTCTCTGAACATGCAACACCAGCGATCAATCATTTGACGTGACCTGACTTCTTCACCATACACGATCTGTAGTCGCTCATAGGTGACCAACACATTAATCCATCAAGCCCAGTCATACTGGATCACAACATACATTTTTATTGGCTACTACGTTGGCAGCAGACGTCTGCTGCCATCGAGATTTGCACTGGACTAACCTTAGACACGCCCGTCTGCTACTGCTTCCTCTTCTTGTATCATTCCTCCTACGCTTGCTTTCCGTCGTTGAACCAGCAATGGATGTAGCTTTTCATGGCATTCATTTTTTTTTTTTACTTGGTGCGCTACAGATGGTTATCAAAATAATAGAAACACCTGTGAATAAAAATGAAATTTTTTAATGCGCTTCGTAAGCATTAAAATATTATAAGTATGAGGTAGCTTTATTGAAGCTCTATAAGTGATGAATTTTTTTCAAAAGTGTAAAAAATGTCGAACTTCTAAGATTTTCAAAGAGGCCAAGTTGTAGGAGACCGTTTAGCTGAAGCAAGTGTGACCAAAACATGCCAGCTTTTAGACGTTTCTGGAGGTATGGTGCCCATCATGATAGCATACACACAGCGTGGCAAGAAGAGCTCGGCAAAGCAAAATAGTGGATGGAAAAAGAAACTCAATGAAAGTAACCGACAGGTATTGAAGCGGATTGTAATGTCTAAAAAACGAACAACTGCAACAAAAGTGAGCTGAAACGCTCAATCAGCATCTGGATTCCCAAATATCAGTCATCACAGTTAGAAGGCACTTCATAAACATAACATTAACAGCAGAGCAGCAATACCCAAGCCACTTATCACAGGTGTTCATGGCAAACATCGTCTACAGTGGTGTCGTGCTCACAAAATTTGGTCGATTGTTTAAGTGGAAGATAGTAATATAGTCTGACCACCTATAGTCTTTCACACTTTTCTCTACAACAGGACGGGTGCATGTTTGGAGGACACCTGAAGAAGCATATGATCGTGATTGTCTCCTTCCAAATGTCAAGCATATGGGTGGATTTGTCATGATATAGGCCTCCGTATCGTGATTTTCTGTTGGACCAACCGTAACACTAAAAGGAAGGATCACTGGAGAGAAGTATAGACAAATTTTAGCTGACTATGTCCATCTAATGATGCAAACATTGTTTCTTGCAGGAGGAATTTTCTAGGATGGTTATGCACCAATCCATGTAGCGGGACTTGTCCAATCATGGTTTTGATGAACACGAGTATGAAGTTAAACATCTTCCTTAGCCCGCACAGTCACTTGGTCTAAATATAATTGAATCATTATGGTCTATTTCAGAGTTTTCAGTATGGAGTTGATATCCTCCACCGGCATCTCTCTAAGAGCTTTAACAAGATCTCTATAAAGAATTTTACAATATTCCTCTAAACACTATTCAGCACTTGTATGAATCAATTCCTTGGCTAATCCAAGTTGTATTACATGCCAAAGACGGTCTTACACCGTACTAATAAAAGATTCTTTATAAATCTAAGATGTTTGCATTATTTTGATAATCATCTGCATCTACTCTTTCAAAAGAATGACGAAACTTACTTTCGGAATGTCTCTCGTACTAAGCCAGAGAGTGAACTGCTTTCTCTTATTAAAGTATCCGACTACGTTCGGAACCGTGATTTTTCAAAAGCGTGTAAATGGATAATATTTATGATATTTAGTGTCACTTAGATTAGAATACATGTGTAAAATTGTTTTAAGGACATTATGACAAAAAAATTTATTTAAATATAATATTTTGGCAAAAAATTAACTTAGAATAACCTTTTTTTCCAAATGTTTTCCTTTTGTAAAAAATGCTTCTATTGTATTAATATTTTGCCTGTATTCAGCTCAGTCCTCTGTACAGAGGCTCAACAAAAATTTTTGAAATAAAAAACATAGAAGTGGGCTTATCCATGTTTTACGATAACAGGGGAGAAATTTTAAGAAAAAAACGCCGATCATTATTTCAGTTGGTTGTAACTCTGAAAATAATGTGAATTTTTCAAAATTCATAGTTGAGCCACTGTACAAAGATCTGAGCTATATACAGGCAAAATATTAATACAATAGAAGCATTTTTTACAAAAGGAGAACATTTGGAAAAAAGGTTATTCTAAGTTAATTTTTTGCCAAAATATTGTAATTAAATATTTTTTTGTCATAATGTCCTTAAAACAATTTTATACATGTATTCTAATCTAAGTGACACTAAATATCATGAAAATTATCTATTTATGCGCTTTTTTAAAATCATGGTTCCGAACGTAGTCGGATACCTTAACATCGTATTTAATCCCCAGTTTTGAATGACAGGAAGATAATTCCATCAACAAGCGATGGTCTTATTATATTCATAGTATTTTAAATTAAAATTGATAATTTTTTTTTAAAAAAAAATTGACATTCAGAGCCATTTTATTTTGGGGATGCATTTGAATTCTTAGTTCTCATCAAATATACATATATTTAAAAAAAAAAAAACCATGGACAAGAAATCCATTAAAAGCTTAAGAAACTTTTATCTAAATTTTATTTCTTCTAATTCCCATCAATTAGTACACCTTCACCAGAATGCAGCATTTTTTAATCAACAGATAATCATCGAAGTCTTTTTAATCATTGCATCTTGCACTCTGAAGACAACCTCCAATTACTTTCTGCTCACGGTCTTTCCTTTCCAAAGGAAGAATCCCCTACGAAAGCCACGGAGGCATTTTCGAAAATGATCCCAAAACGCTCTTCCTCGTGAGCACTTGTCATGCAAATAGTCCATTCGGGAAGCTTCATTGTTGGACGGACGATTATAAAATGAGAAGTATCCCCGGATGTCGTCGAATAAGAGATGGACCTCCTTTATGAAAATGGCGCGTGTCACGTGATGTCGCGTGATGGTTCCTTAGAAACCGGTAGTCATGTGTGCGTGGACATGTCACGCAAAAGTTGAGATCAAAGAAAGGTAACGATTCGTTGATTTCTCTCATTTCGTACACAAACGTGCAAAAACGCGATCATTTCGCAATGCTTCTTATTGCTGTACCTCCTGAACTATCTCTAGGCCCAGTTACGTTTCCTTATTACCAGTCTGCGAGATTCTGATTGGTCCGTGTCCTTGTTTTGGGGCTGGTCTTCTGAGATCAAAAGAGAGGATGTTAAGAGAATAACTTTTCTTGGCATGATGTATAGCCTTTTTAACGCAGAATATTCAGGTTGCCGATCAAAGGAAGTAAAATAAAATAAGATGTTCCAAAAAAGAAACATTACACTATGCGTCGTTGTTACTGTCCCGGATAAGTTATATTTGTAGACAGTAATCGGAATTATCATTGTTATCGAGATGCTAATATGTATATATTCTCTTTCTAAACGATACTTATCTTCATCTTTTAAAACATTTTTTAGAAGCTTAAGATGAATTCTAAAAAACTATATTCCGAAGATGTCATTTCGTTTGAAAGCAACATATTACAGGTAACCGGATCACAACTGGGCCTCCTTGCTAGTCAATCATGTCGTATTTACCAAATAAAGGTGCTTAGACGAAACTTTAATGGTCACTGTGTTGCCATCCCTTTTATCCCTGAATTAACTTTTCATTAAGATAATACCTGCCTACGCATTAAACTTCTTTCTATGAATTGTCCTCAATCTAGATGAATGACCAGTTAGGTCCCTAGATTTCTCTTCAGCAGAGCAACATAGAAACTTGTTGCGAAAACTCCTATAGAAATAAGAGAATATTGCATATCTAGCCTAATAATCGGATCCAATTTGGCTACAAACCCTGTATGAGTTCATGCTGGAAATTAATCAATCTATCTTCGAGTGCTTATGTTCCAACTTTGGAATGAA
>BMAV01012289.1:312028-328921 GCA_019973955.1 Trichonephila inaurata madagascariensis | reverse complement strand
TGTTTGCAATTTTAATCCTTTTGTCTTCTTGCCATACTGCTTGCGTACAATAAATATCTTCTTTTTTTTTTGTACTTTTTTTATGGTATTGTAATTCACGTCCCAGAAGTATATATTAAAGGCATCAATTCTCCGTTTCGAGAAATTTAATAAATTTTATGTGTACATGAATATTTTACAATTAAGGTTTCCAAATTGAGGGTCATCGTCTATATATTTCAAAGAGTTCCACTAAATATTTTAAAATTTTATTTAATAAATAAGAACTATGAGATTCTTTCTGACATTTAATTTTTTTGTCAATTTATGTAAAGGAATGAGGTTTTGAGCTAATATAATTCCATTTTGATTAGTTACCAGCTATTTAGAACGAAAGAATTAAGATTCTGGGTTCGAATCCCGGAGAAGACATGGATGTTTTTAAATGCAAATTGCCTTCGCGGCATGGGGGTACTTTAAATAGCCGTCGAGCCGCAAGTCCTCTCGTGAGGTTGGTGGAAGGGGAAGAGAGATGGGAGGCCTCTGACCACACCCAGGGTGTTCTCGCTCAAAATTGGGGTGAAAACGAGCTAAATCGTTCTGTCACCTGTATGGTGCTCTAAGCTACGGCTAACGACAGGCGTCACTTAGCCCTTTACCATGATGAATTTCGTGGGTCTTGATCTGGCCTTTGCCGATCAGGGGGCATTAGTAATAACAGCAACAGAATTAAGATTTTAAAGATATCTCGCATTGCAGTTTTCTCTCTCTCTTTCTCTCGTTTAAAAATGCCACGATTGAGTTGCTTTATTCACAAAACTCATTTGGCAACTTTTGTGTAACATCTTCAAGAATGTTTCTTCCATAGCATGTACAGAGTTACCTTTTTAGAGATGACTGTAATCAAAGAGAAATTTGGAAACAAAATGAAATTATATATCAACCTATTTCTTCATCTTGAAGTAAAAATTAATAAGATGGATATTTTGAAGATATATTCAACAAAAATATAGAAAATTAAGAAGCTGATACATTTCATGCTTCTGAGTTTCCTATAATTGAGTTTTTAAACAAATAATCATATAAATATTGTTTGTAATATTTATATTAAAAAAGTATGTATATAGCAAGAGAAATAGAAAGAGAGATACTCATGTATAATATAGTTACTGACAGATAAACAGATTTGTTGTTTATATACATATATATATATAAACTTCAAATGGAAGGCTTTTTCGATAAGTATATAAATTTAATTATAAATTTTAATTTCTCCTTACTTCCATTTTATTTATTTATATGTAGCTGAATTCCAAAAACATTGCTGTGTATGTTTAAAATTGACTTCTAATTCTAAAAGGTTTAAAAAGTGCCAGTTCTATGATTCTCCAAATTATTTACGCATTTTACATATGGATAGTTTCGCATTGTATCGTATCGTTTGATTATGTGAAAAAGTATTATTTAAACTGAGAGCTGAACACAGTCTTAGTACTTTGAATTACATACGTTTGTAAAAGACAGTTTTACTTTGAATAATTTAATTAACTATTCAATATAATACGCGAGGTAAATGCAACATTAAATGCTGTAAGAGTTGCACCAACTTTTTTAAGTGCACGCAAATTTAGATTTTACATACATTAAATTAGCTAAATAGTCCCTCAGGAAATTTGTAATATGTCCCAGTATATTATAACTCACTTTTGACAATGTAAAATTCCCTGAATGTTCAATAGTAATTTTTTATTTTCTAATTCAGTGGTTTTCTAATTGTGTTCCACGAAACCTTGAGGTTCTACGAGTCGAAAAGTAAATAAAAAAGTCGAAAAAGAAAAAAAGCAAACTATAAACGTCTATTCAAAATGAATTCACGTTCTGTGTAAAGTTTGTATAATTACAAATATCTAAAGGTCATCCCAGTCATCAAAACTATAAACTCTATTTATACATAATAACATTAGTTTCCACAATGCTTTTTTAGTATAACATAAGAATATCAAAGCGTTTTTCTCTATATGCACTATCTACTAGATTGTGAATATATTCAATTGTTTAATATTCCGGGTTCCACGAAATAATTTTATACCAGTAAGTACAATGTCTTGCAAAACTAAAGATTTCTAGTGCAAAACACTGCTTTTTTTCTTTCTTTTTTTTTTCATTTGGGGGAAATATCCCTTTGATGGAGAGGGAACAACTTATTGACATATTAACAGATTCGGAGATAAAATCTAAATTTAAGTAAGAACAACTTCTAAATTTTAGATTGTAAATTCACGTAAAATACAAAGGAATTTTTTCCCAGAGTTATAAACATCGTCATTCAGAACATTGTATTTAAGAGAAAAATATTTCTTTTAACGTGTGTGGCTACAGTATATATATATAAACAAATTAAACGCAGAACATGTGTGAGATAATAATGATAATTTCAACAGACCTAGACTTCGGCAGTTTCTGTAAAATAATGCAAGCTCATATCCCAGTTACTAAGTATGATGCATAGATTGATGACACAATTGAATCATATATTAATATTATTAATGAGTAAATTATATTAAAATTACACTAATTTTTTTAATAACAAGTACAATATATTTTTTAACTATTTTTACATAAAGTACCTGTAACATGTTGACCTACTTTAAATATTTTTCAATTCCTACTATTAGTTCACACTCTCTAAATATTTATTTTGGTGGAATTTTCAATCGTTAATAAAATACATTTTAAAGCTCTCAATTGAGCTAAGATTTTATATACATGATTATTTTGGATGACAATACAGTAATTTAATTATAATTAATAAAAATTAATTGATTAAAACTAATTATTCAAAGAACTACAAATACATCCACGTTGGTATCATTTTTGGCGACTTGTGTCAAAATTTGAAAAGGTTTCTTTTCTCACATTTTTAAGAGCTCATTTGAGCTGAAATTTCCTATACACTATTGTTTTGGGTAAAAATACGATAATTTAATTATAATTAATTAAAATTAATTGATTGAAACTAATCATTTAAAGAATTACAGATACAGCCACGTTGGTTTCATTTTTAGTGACTTGTGTCAAAACTTGAAAAGATTTTTTTCTCAAGTTTTAAAGCATGCAGTTGAACTGAAATTTTATATACACGATTGTTTTGGATGACAATACGATTCTTTAATGATAATTAATAAAAGTTAATTACCACTTAATGTTGTGAGTTTGTCATATGTATATACACATTTATATTAATTGTAACTATTTAATAAAAAGTAGCTAAAAAATAAAATTTTTCTTTGTTCATCTAAGTAGGAATTTACTCTTATAACTTTTTTTTTATATTACTTGTTTTAAGATATATTCTTCTAAGAGTGTATGGAATGGGGTTTCCCGAAAGCACCTTATAGTTCTAAGGATTCTGTGAGTCGATAAAGCTTGAATGCCACTTGTTCTAATCTAACAGTCTCGCAGTGTGAACTTACGAAAATCGCGAACATCTCAAATTCATCAAAAATCAACTTTTCACTGCAGGGAGATTGACCTCTGCGGATGGGAATGACCTCCCGGTGGCATTGAGTCCGCAGGAGTCCTCTGCGCGTCAGCAAAGGGTAGGAGGGAGCGGTTTCGCAATCGTCAGAGGGCCCCTCAGCAAACGTCATGCCTCGTTTACGGAAAGCGCGTTCACTCAAGGCCGGCCTCTACCGGTCATTCACTGCTGTCTGACACAGTTAGAGGTGTGAAAATGACACTAGGACCATAACTGGATGTTGGGCATTACGTATTTTTACAGAAATTGGGAAACGAGTCGCAATTTAAGAAAAAATATCAAATCCGATTGATATAAACTATTATTAATAATTGTACTTGTAATTAGTTATATGCGTTTTTTAATTCTATTTGCAAAAAAAAAAGTGTGATTGTTGTAGCCTAGGGGTTCATGGTCACAGACTCATGACCGGCGTGTCATGAGTTCGAGCCCTTGTGCCCCTGAAGACTTAGCAGTGGTTCAAAATGATGAGGTCTATAGCCAATAGCCGTCGTGTTGTTTTATACTTTATACTTTACATGTTATCTGTGGCGTAAACAGACTACTTTCAAAGAAGGGGCTATATTTTAAAAACAAGTAATACAAAAAAAAAATTAAGTCAATTCCTACTTATATCAACAAAGAAAAATCTTATTTTAGCTACTTTTTATTAAATAGTTACAATTTATATTATATAAATATGTATATACATATGACAGAATCACAACATTAAAAGGTAATTAATTTTTATTAATTATCATTAAAGTATCGTATTGCCATCCAAAACAATTCTGTCTATAAAATTTCAGTTCAACTGAATGCTTTAAAACGTGAGAAAAAAACCCTTCTCAAGTTTTGACACAAGTCACCAAAAATGATGCCAACGTGGCTGTATTTGTAATTATTTAAATAATTAGTTTTAATAAATTAACTTTTATTAATTATAATTAAATTATTGTATTGTCATCCAAAATAATCATGTATATAAAATTTCAGCTCAATTGAGGGCTTTAAAATGTATTTTATTAACGATTAAAAATTTCACCGATAAATAAATGAATAAACAAATATATAGAGAGTGTGAGCTAATAGTAGGAATTTAAAAAACGTAGACAAATGACCCGAAACGTCATCTGTTATGCTAAAAATAAAAAATACTTTGATCTATGGGAGGGGTTTTAGGCCCCTTCCTCATTGTGAACGCCGCTGGACATTAACAAACACTCACTCGCAAGAAGAAATGTAAACCTGGAATAAGGGTAAGGTTTTGTACCCTGAAGCCCCCATGCGGTCTCCCTGACCCTAAAATGCGGTTCTGTGATTGAATTTAAATTTTTTACAAGTTCTGTAATATACTTTAAATTGTTTCATATTTTTTGTTGATAAAAATTTAATTATCAGCAAGAGTATTAAAATTTCAGAATGGAAATAAATATTCATTTGAAAGGGTCACACATTTTACTACCGACGACTCTAGTCAATGAATCAATTATTCTCTGAGTATGCTAGGCATGAGGCGATTGGCTTCTGTTAGTGAATGCAATATTTTATGTATTAGTATGGTAATTTACTCATTCAATTTCGTGAAGTTTGTTTTGCATTTTTTACTGTATCTGCTAAGCAGTTAATCTCCAATGATCACAAACGGGAAAAACTACTTGTAAGTTTCAAAAGGTGAGGCATTTGAATGTTTATTTCTTCAGACATTTTAAAAAAACCCATCCTCCTTAAAGACACAAATACGAGATATTTTTGTGTGGGCAAATTGCACAATTTTTCCCTCTTAAAATTATGGCATAGGACTTGGTGAAAATTATGAGCTGAAGTCGTCAAATACAGTTAAGTAACCATTCAAGGAAACATAATTGTACTGAGTTGTTATGTGTGTGTCTAAAACTGCTCTTTCTAGAAATTTACATGGACTACAATGAGTATATCTTTTCCATAAATTATATGCAAACCAGTATCATAATTATACTGAAAAGCCTTATAGACTTACTTTCTTTACGTGATGTAGCTTGTAATAATATTTTAGTGAGTATAGTGTTATACCTTTCATTAGCATTCAAAATGTGTACAATGGATAAATATATTGACCTAATTTCTACCTCATAAAAGTAATTGTTACTAAAACGCTTCACAATACGCCATAGTAAATGAAACGGAAATAATTAAATGTTTTTTGGGCGGCTCGGTATTATTTGATCCATGGATCGGTACCGGTCCGCGGCTCGGAGGTTAGGGATCACTGCTCTAAATATTCGTCGAGCAGGAAGTCATATCAAGAGATTGTAAGGGTTTCCCCTCAAAAATTGGGGTGGAATGCAGTCTAAGCGCACAGTCACTTACATGGTGCTCAAAGCTGCAGCTAAGGACAGACGCAAACTAGACCCTTGCCATGATGAATTTCGTGGGTTTTTATCTGACACCGTCGATCGGGTGGCATTAGAAACAACAACAACACATTCTAAGGTGAGTGAGCGAATATTAACGTCGCACTGTTCAGCTACACGAGGGCTTTTGGCGACGGACCTTGTAATTTTGAACCATGATTAAGTGAGGAGGACGACACCTGAGCTGGCACCCTCCTCTCCTAACCACCACACCACGCCAACGGGAGGACGTTTTTTCTGCTCTTAGCAGCTTCCCTTGGGGGAATTATGATTCGACACTGTCGTAGCTCAAAATCCTCCCATTGGCGTGGTGGGGAAATTCGGGGGAGTTCCAGCTCAGGTGTCATCCTGGTTTCTTGACCGCGGCTCAAAATCACGAATTATGTTGCCAACAACCATCGTGTTGCTTCAGCGGGATTTAAACTGAAATCAAATCAATACCTTCTCACAAAGATTATTTTTAATTTTTGATAAGAGGATAAGGTTTTTGTTTTATTTAAAATTTCACATGAAGAAAACGTTTAAGGACCCCTATTATAAAGTAACGCAAGCGATATCATAATATAATATACGCATTATATGTTATGGGGTCGTCGACTTCTAAGGTTTCAGTTTATACCTCCAAGCCCTTGTGAGTTCAGTCTTTTTGCACAGTTCAAATGTTACTCTGGATCAATATAAATGCTATTATAAAGTAGTACATATGCATTATTATACATGTACGACAATACAAACAATATCGGCGTTGTCGAGTCGAATGTTCAAGTCCTGATGCTACTGCTGTGTAAAGGGGCTAATGCATGTTATATCTGCCATGGCTAAATTCTTACGTTGGCGCAGTGGGGAAGTTACGATAATAGAATGCCAGTTCAGGTGTCACCCTCGTCCCTCAATAGTGTTCAGTACTATGAGGTCTATCGCCGATAGCCCTCATGTTGCCTGAAAATGTGGTATTAATAAACACTATTACTCAAGCATCAGAGACTTGGTTATTGACTATACGTGATAAGGAAGCTTTGGAAAATTTCGAGAGGAAATCTTATGCTGCATTCTTGGTGGAATCAAAGTGAATAGATCATGTGGTGAAGAAGATTTAACTTAGAACTCTACTAAATTTACAAACAACCTGATATTGTAAAATTTGTCAAATTACAGAGACTTAAATGGGCTGATCATCTGGCTAGAATAAATGAAGATCGTTGCTGCAAGAAAATCTTTCTGGCAAAGCCCATAGGAAATAGATCTCGAGGCAGACCCCGTTAAGATGGATTGACTATGTCGAAAAAAAACTAAATTTTTTAAAGGCCAAAAACTGGAAAACAGTTGCCAAAAGTAGAGATGCCTGGCGAAAACTTCTGGAGAAGGCCAGGGCCCACCCAGGGCTGTCGAACCATTGAAGAAGAAACACTAACTCACTCAACATAAACAATTAAATTTGTGGATCGTCCCTTGTTGTAAAAGTAAGAAAACACAAACCTTGTTTTTATATCATTAAAACTAGACAGAGAGTCAATTTTCAACAATTTGGGCAATTAATCTTGCTTAAATTTAAACTTTTCGAGAGCCACATTGTTTTAAATTACATCGCACTGAATTTAAACAACGCTCTTTTTGTTTCATCTCTTAATCCAATGAAATTTAACACAAAACCATAATTTACAGTTTTTGTATTTTAACTATTGTTTATAATTAAAAATACAACCATTTCTTATCTCTTCAATATTTTTCTTACATTTAAAAGCGTCTGCAATTTAACAGTTCAAAAAGAATTCTGCATTCATGTTTTTCAAATACCCTGCAGCTACCATAGAGATCAGATAAGGAAAAAGATAAATGCGTTAAAAGATTTTTATCTCAACTCTGTGTTAGACACCCACATCAAATCTCTTTCAATAAATATCTAGCGTTGTTTCAACAGATAACGATCTCTTTTAACTCCGTTGAATGCAACATAAAACTCGATGTCACATCATTCAGCTTCTTGAAGCACTTGAAATGTCTTTGGATAAAACGGCCACTTCATTCTAGAAGAAGCATGTATTATTCATGAATTACCTGGAATTGATTATGTAACAACCGGAAACAAGCGTATACTTTTAGAATGGAAATATTCAAAGCCCGTAATAATTTTCTAATAGACTAATTACTGTGTTATGAAGAATATAAGGTACAGCCTGAGAGTATATCGATATTTTTAAAGCGCTGTTGGCATCTATATTTAATGAATGTCTTGTAGAGTTGCGAAATATATTCCGAAAGCATAATTTTTTTTTGAAAAAGAATACATTTTTTATGAATACAACATTTGTATTCTGGAGTATTTAGGGCTCATTTGCATGAAAATATATATGGAAAGAAACTAAATAGAAGTTGAATACTATTATTTAAATTATGCTGTGTAGAATTATATATTACCGGTTTATTTTATAACTGTTTTTATATATTCAAGTCAATAAAAATAATTTAAGGGCTGCCTGGTATTTTTTGTTAAACTTACACGCACGGCTATAAATTTTACATTTTCGACAGATTTTTTAGATAGTCTAAATATTTAAAATAAAGTATGTTTTTATAATGCGGGTTGACGATCACGTACAGGCCAAAAAACAACCCGAGAGGCCTTGGTCGTGAACTCGTACCTGGTATTGTTTCTGTCGAGTTACATGTTCCGGGCCCCAGCGTCACTTAAGTCCCGTCATGCAAAGAGATTGGAGCAGGTTAAATCTGTTTCTAAGGTCCTCAGTTTGGCGTAATACAGAAGTTTGGCGAGTGGGGGTGATAGAACAGGTATCAAAGGTTAGCTCAAACAGAGAAACTTGAGTATACGATATGGTCTGGAGAAAGAGTATCTGTGCGTTGAGAGGCTTACGGCGAGGGTGGCGGCAAAGGCGACTATTTTTATCTTCCCCAAGACTTCACAAAGTCTGAGACTAGTTCCACATGAGACAACTTTGTTCTCGTCAATTAGTTTCCTTTCACCATTCCAGTGGCGTAACCTACATCACGGGGGGAGGGGAGAGGTGCAGGATTTTAAGGTGCCCCAAAGCCTGATATGCCAAGTACGTATTTAGGGTTGGGTCCCAAAACTTGTTGTTGTTACTAATGCCACCTGATCGGCAAAGGCCAGATCAAGGCCCACAAAATTCATCATGGCAAAGGGCTAAGTGATGCCTGTCGTTAGCCGTAGCTTTGAGCACCTACAGGTGACAGAACGATTTAGCTCAGTTTCACTCCAATTTAGAGGGAGAACACCCTGGGGGTGGTCAGGGGCCTCTCACCTCTCTTCCCCTTCTATGAACCTCAAGAGAGGACTTGTGGCTCGACGGCTATTTAAAGTACCTCCATGCTGCGAAGGCACTATACATTTACAAACATCCATGTCTTCTCCGGGATTCGAACCCAGTCCCAACAGTCAGCGTCGCTAACCACTATACCTAACTATCGCTTACCACTTAGCTTTGCAGTGGAACCCTAATATTCTCCATTTTACTGCATCACTCCTCTTGTCTGAAGAGGGAATAGAAATCCTTTCGCACGCGGACTTAAAGATAACTAAACAGGGAGTGTTTGACTCATCGGTACAACAATAATTATGTCCGAAGAAGCAATAAAAAAAAAAGCTTTCTTCAATTTTAATACACAAATAATCATGTGTGAAAAGCGTAGCTTTCACAATATGCTTTTAGTTAGGTCAATTAATGAGGAGGAGAAGGGCCTTTTCATAGGAATCAACTTTTGCCACACTCCACAGAAGGAACAGACAGTCGGGAGCTACAGTTTTGAATAGATATCGCCTGGAAGCTGGCATTTCCTGATGTGCCACTTCCTCAAGCACTCGAAAACCACACATTCTTATTAGCTCTATTTAACTCAACTAAAAAGATATTGCGGAAGCTACGCTCTTCACTTGTGGCTACTTGTGTACTGAAAATAGAGAACGTTTTTTTATTGCTCCTTCTGATTCAATCATTGTACCGATGAATCTGCTACTCCCTTTTCCCCCTAAGGCACTTCTTTTTCAGTCCGCGTGTGAAAAGCATTCTCCACCTTCCTCACATTAGAGGAATGGTGAATGTGTCAGAAAACTAGTAGACTGGCGCACAAAGTTGCCTCGAGTGAATCCTCCCGAACATGGTTTTCGAGATCTTGAGGGAGTAACACAAAGGGAAGTGCAAGTTGACCACGTGGGAAGAAACCCAGGGGATTTCTAATTAAAATTAGCTACCGACTGTCTGCTTCTTCTGTTATGAGAGGAACAAGTTGACTCGTGTATATAAAAGGGGCCATAATAGATCCCTGCATTCAGACATAAACATTGAGTAACACAAGTAACATTTAATAGTGTTAAGCAGATTTCCCGCAGTATTACTCGTAATTGAAATAAAATTCTAGTTTATAGAAGTAAGGTATTTCCAATTTCCTTCTAATGTGATGAGTGATAACATGTAAATTTTTTAAAACTACGAAACAGATATCATGGTTTAAGCATGCATGTATTTCTTCGTATGATTTGAGTCTGTGCACTTCGTTTAGAAACGTAATATGCACATCCTATGCGTCATTCAAATTGAATATTGCCTTATTGTAATTTAGCGCACGTAGAAAAATATCTGAATATATTTCAATTCATCGTATTTTTTAAAGATGTCAAGTTAAAAAAATAACATTCTTCGCCGAAGATTATAGATTTTATCTAAATTAATGGGACTCGAACCGCAATGATTACTTGAACAAAGTGCAACACAAAAAGACCTTGAGCGCTTTGGAGAGGAAATACAAAACAGGTAATCAAGCAATTATACAATACAAAAAAGTAGTAGCATATTTAGTACTGCTATGTATAATGCCATTTGTTAGAAATCATTTTCTTACAAAGATTATTAATATCCGTTACACTTTTTTCTTCTAAGTGACAAGGCTATTGAAACGCGTAGAAAGCAGGATCAATTTCCCTTAGAGGGCCTTTTCTAATTAAGTAATTATTTAATCTTTTTTTTAACAAAATGCATAGATAATTTCTTGAAAGTTTATTTTATTTTATTCAGTGTAATTTGAGACGCATTTTTATTTAACTTTACTAACAAATCTTGCAATTCCAAGTGTTTTTTCTTTGCTAATAGAGTAAGCCCTAATACGTATGAATAAAAGTAATATTGAATAAATGTTCAATAGTAAGATTGTAATAGTAGTTCAATAGTAGATCTTTATTGATATCAAATGTGTTACTAATGTTTTCAATATACGCTTTTAACGCAAAAAAAGGAAACTGGCTTCTTTTATTTATTCAGAGAATCAACACTCTGTCTCAAAAAATATGCAACAAGCTGTAAAATTGGAATAACTCGAAAAACAGGTTACAGCAACAAAATTTGCATGTGTATCTAGCAGTGAAATGCGAAAGCGGTTTTGCATTAAAATATTTACATAATCACGTATAAGATGATATATATAAAAACAAGTTCAACAGTTTCTACTTCGTTCTTTGCTTTGGATATTACGTTTGCTTGGGGCTCATTTCTTTCTTTTTTTTCCAAATTTTTGAAAAGTTTTTGACGGCATTTGAGTGAAAACATAGCGGGTATGCAATCGGACAGATACATTCAGAGGATTGACAATCGGATATTGCCCGAGTCTTAATTGTCAATCTTTCGATCATCGGCCACTTTTGAAATCACTATCAAATGAGCATATAGTGTCACGAAGACCTGGTAGTGAACATCCTAGGCTTGCAACCACCCTCGGGTCTTTGTCTTCAAGAGCTCTGCGTTATCGGACGAGTTCAACCCATCAATTTTCCTCGAATGTTGCCACGTCATCAGAAACAGTGATATCCCGACAAACTGTTTGAAAACGGCTACATGAAAGTCATTTATATATTCCAGACGAATATCAGTTTCTGTGCCATTAACGTCGTCTCACAGAAGAGGACTATGGATCATATCTATTAGACACTACAGCAATGAGACAATGTATTGTTCATCGATGAGTCTCGATTCTATATAAATAACAATGCCCGATGGATACGATCTGGGGAATCCTACGAACTCGACCTCAAGCTCACAATATCACTGAAAGATACAGTGGTTTGGGCAAGGATATATGTTGGTGGACAAATTGATCTCCACATCTTGCGTCCCGGTTAAATGACGGTAGTTATTTCTCGTCCCATATGTTCGTTTCCTTATAACAGTCATAGATCTTGATGCTATGCTTATGGATGATGGCTCAAGTATACATGGAGCTCGCGTTGTCATCCTTGAACCAATAGAAGATGTCTGGGACATGCTTGGGGAATGTCTTTCTGTTCTGTGCTATCCTTCCCAAAACCTGAATGATTTGACAACATGTTTTCTTCGAAAATGGACACAGATCCCACAAAGTAGGATTGACAACCTGCTTGCAGGTATGAATCATCGCTGTCGAACCTGCAACTACAGTAGAGGTGGACACACGCCCTTCTGATAAATGTTTGTAATCGAACATTTTATCTCACAAGCTAGGAACATTATTTGTGCTGTTTAGTTAAAAACTAATTGTTGTTTTCCTCCGTTTTTTTTCGTAGCATTGTTGTTGTTTTTTTCAGTTTAATGACCTGTAAAAACTTCATTAAGTTTCAATATATATTTTTCATTTTATCACTGTATTTCTGTTTGTTGCATACTTTTCGAGGCAGAGTGTACTTTTCTATAAGGATATTGTACCCTAAATACTTTGGTATCATAATTTGTGAGCACTTTTTTTTTAATCGAGATTATCATCTGTTCATTTCATTTAAATATCAAGGAAAAAACTAAGAGGAAATAAATATTTTTTTAAATTCATATTTTTCATATAATGAATTGTAAGAGTAAATACTAAAAATAATCGACACTTATCAATGCAACCAGCATTTTTCCCCAATCGACAAATGAAAAAAAGAAATATGAGTATCGTTTTATAGAAATTTAAATTTATGTTGAATCACAAAATGAAACCTGTTCGATTGATTGAATCTTTTGTTTATATTTTATGTGAGGTCACATCAAGAAAATACTTTGTCATTTTTTGACATTCAAAATGCCAAAAGTGACAATGTAAATAGAAATACGATACAAAAAAAATGCAAACAGAAAAAGAATTTCTTGCTATTTGAATGCTATTAAACCACGTTCTTATTCAAACAAGTAATCTGTCTAAATTTGATTGATTTGTGATTGACATAGATTTACATGAAATTTGATGAGTGCTCTGTCTTTTACAGACATATTCAGATGTTCTTTTTTAAAATTATTGATGTGTTGTCAAGTCATCCTTGTAGAATGAATAAATTTATTTTTTGTAAATTATTTATTTATTATCTTTATTTCATACTTAAAATTTCTCACATTCCTTTACCTGTGAACGTTTATTACCCTGTCTTCGTTATGCTTTGGTTTTTGGCAAAACTTCGTTTATAGTCGTACTGTCTATTGCCAGAGTCATATCTTAAATAAGAAAATTTTCACAAAAATGTTCAATTTTTTTATTTGTTTTGAATATCGTAAGGATATGAGAGAGCATTCAACCTATATTATAATAATTTTTAAATGAGTATAAATTCCGAAATAATAATATGGGGACCAATTTTTTTACAATGAAAAGGAGGATGACAAATTTAAGAAAATGTTATAACGTAAACATATGAAACATTTTATTAATTTAAGCAAAAATACGCTAATTATGCTTACATACTTTTTAATTATTTACTTAAACGAGTATTTTCTCATTAAATGATTTTTTTTTTTGTATGTCAATTGTTTTCTAATATATCGGAAATTTCGGAGCAAAAAATATCCTTCATCTTTACTGTAAGTACTGCAGCTTAAATATCAACATTCAATCCTGATTTCTCAATTGTCGAAAAATTACCAATTGAAAAGACTCTTTCAATTAATGCATTATTCCAAGGCAGCACAACGTAAATTCGAAAAGAATAATTAAATTTTCCTTTGGAATGTGTTCATTTTTTAAATGGTTAAGTATTTCAACCCATCTTTTATTAATTTCTGCATGTTGATTTTCCAATTGTTTCAAATTATTATAATTTAAATATACATACAGTCTTCCAATTTCTTCAAACAGACCATTGTCAACGATTTTAATATCATGCATTTTGTTAGGGTTCATGTATGCCACTAGATGGCGCTATTTAAATTATAAGGTGTGTTTTTTTTATTGTTTACGCGGGAGAATGAAAAAGCAACGATTTTGAAGGAGGCTGTGCGAGCCATTAGCTCTATGTTAGCGATACTTTTTTATATATAGTGTTTTATGTGAATGTAAAAACAAAGAATTGAAAGATGCTGTACGGGCCATTCGCTCTTATTAGCGATACTTTTATATAGATTTATTGAATAAAGGAAGTTGAGAAAAGACATCAACACATTTCTTATGATAAAAAATCAACACCGTTTTCTATATCTGCCCAATTTACTTGTGATGAAGTCAAAAAACTCCATTGAAAACTGTTATTTCCTGTGATATTTGTTTCAGACTATTCTTCGAAACATATTGGAAACATGTATGGTTCATCTCCGATTACAGAGATTAACAGATCAGCTTTAAAATATTGAAAAGGATGACAAGTAGGAGGACACTTTACGAGGAAGGACAGGACCTATAAAAGGAGGATGGTTGGTCAAATACTCCAACAGTTACACTTCATATTTAAAACAGACATATGGGAAGAACATTGTTAACGATCGAAAAATTCAGCGCTGGCTTAAAAAATTTCGGTCTGATAATTTTTCCCTACAAAATGAATTACGTGAAAGATCCCAAACAACTGTGAAAAATGCTTTGAAAGTATCAGTTAAAATGAATCCTATACCTATTATTTTGCCAGTACATCGATTAAATGCATTAAAAACTGAAAACTATACCTCCATCACTTGATAATAGATATGGTCCCAGTGACGGATTTAGGCTTAGGCCAGCGATACTCAACCTGTGGCACCCCGAGCCTTTTTAAGTGGTCCGGTTATGGACCATTACTCTCCGAGAAATGTACTTATTTAAGAACATTGCATTAAAAATTTGGTGGGAAATTCTTTGTGAAGAAATCAAATATATCAATTTTACTTTTTGCTGTCGGTGTCGTAGGGGTACGAATTGATACGGGGTAAAAAGTATGATTGATAAATCTTTACGGGGTAAAAAGTATGAATATGGACTTTATTGATTCTGTTGATCAAAAAATTTCTTTAAAACAAGCATAAATGCATTAAAATCTCATATTGAAACTAATGAAGCATATTTTGATTAAATAAACAGTTTTTGAAAAAAGATACGCAGTTTTATATATTCACTTAAAAATTTGATATTTCATACGCACCACAATCCAATATAAATTGAACAATAATTAAGAATATAAAATACATTCCCAATGTTTTAAATTAATCCTGAAACAGTTGAATAAACTTGAAATCATTGCATTAATTAGGAAATCAATCACCTTTAACTCTTTGGAAACTGGTAAAGGTGCAGTTACCTGAGCAAAACGAAATAGCCGCTTTTAATTAATGTCACACAAGAGCAGAGATGCACAGATCCCGATTTGAGGACCACACGCCGAGTTTAATTAGTTTCTAGTAGCCAGGACCATTGAGTATTTCTTTACTTAAATTTCCGCTTTTATTGTTCAATCAAATGGAGAATTTTATTCTTTTGTCTATTCAAAATCAAAGATTCGCCTTGATTTTTTTTTATCTCTCTCAATATAAAAAAAGTTTTCCATGATTCTATAGTAAATTTATTTATACATAAGGTATTGTTTGTAAAAATGGGGTCGTAAAATGCTGAATTTAACTGAAAAAGAGCGCCAAGAACCCAAGAGGAGCTACCTGTCTTCCAGCGCTTTCTCAAAAAATCCACTTGCTCATAGATCGTGATCTCATAATTTCCAGAAGTATCCATATAGTCAGTGCTGATTTAAGCTCGTTTCGGGCCCAGGGTGCAGAAGATCTACAGGTCCCCTTGGCACTGGAGGATTGAAATTTATAACTTGAAAATCTGGTTAAGTCCAGCTTATCCGGCTCTTCTGAGCCCCTCCAGGCCCCTGAGCATCCATCCCAAGTGCCCAAAGAATAAATCGGCACTGCATATAGTCACCAACATGTTTGCCGCCAAATTCGGTCGCCAAAAATGAAGCCAATTTGGCTGTATCGCCGATATTTCTTTAAGTTTCCATTTAAACGCTATTATAATACCGGATGGGCAAAAAGTCCGTAAAAACTTTAAAAATTTATAAAACCCAGAAAATTAGACAAAATAAAAAATGGTTTGCAGGTTTAGCATCGATAAATCACGGGATTTTTTTTTAGGATAAGATAAAAAAAGAGCCAACAGATGGCACTGTTACGAATGACTGAGTTGGAAATACGCAAATGAGACAGGCGATTACAAATAATGATGCTCTTGATCCAGATCCAATGCTCCGTTGTATATACCAACTAAATGAACAAGGATTCCGAGAGGGAAAGTTGTTTGGTGAAGCTGTTTTTCATGAACGAGGAATCAACGACTGTTGCAGTGCGTGAATTCTGACTTCAGAAAAATGTGAAGACTGGATAAAGGCATTTAACAGTAGTAAGCCTAATAAAGCTTGTTTAGCGATTTGAGGAAACTGGATCGCTCGAGGATCGTGTAAGATCCGAACGACCAAATCTAAGGCAGACACGTTCGGCCCGCGTTGCAGCCGAAAAGGAAAGATTAAAATCAGAATCCGCTGCAGGAAGTAGCAGTGCTCGGGAAGCTGGCAGACACTCGGGCTTACCAACATCCTCGATGCGCAACATTCTTCATGGAGTTCTTAATGTATCCATACAAATTACAGTCTTGCCATGAACTTTCACCGTCGGATACCGTAGAGAGGAAAGCATTTTCATGGTGGCTCTCTCCAAAATTGAACAAGATTTCTCTTGGGTCTTTAACATCTTGTGGACAGATTGATTGATTGAATATTAACGTCGCACTATTCAGCTACAC
>BMAV01012289.1:301281-311928 GCA_019973955.1 Trichonephila inaurata madagascariensis | reverse complement strand
ACACCACGCCAACGGGAGGACGTTTCAGCTCTCGACAGATTTAACGTGAATCGCTGCCCTACACAGTGGGTCTTTAGTGGTACTGGGCTCGAACTCGTGACAAGGCAAGCCACGGTCCTATACCTATACCACTCGGCTACCGCGGCCATCTTGTGGACAGATGAAGCTCGTTTTTCGTTCCATGGCGACATTAAAACCCACATAACTATCGCATCTGGGTGACGTCAAATCCACGAGTGTATACAGAGAAACCACTGCACCCCCCCCCCCCCCCCAAAGTCACAGTGGGGTGTGGGTTCACAGGTTCCTTCATCGTAAGACCCCTCTTCTTTGAAACACAGTGTCCAATAAATGGATGTAAAATGGTGACAATAAATGCTCGACGTTATGTAACGCTTCTGCGTGAAAAGGTTGTTCCATGTTTCCGTGAAAAAGATGCATTTTCTACTGTTACATTCATACAAGATGGAGCAACAAGTCAAAACGCTAATTCATTTAAGGAATTCTTGATACAGGCATTTGGTGAAGAAAGAATCATAAGCAAACATTGAAAGTTTACACGGTCTCCTCAGTCTCGATATCTGACTCGAGCAGAAAATCTCGGGTGTGTGGATCCCGTCCATCCAATCTGTCGGAATTGAAAGATGCGATCCGCCGAGAGCTGTCATGTATACAACCGGACATTCTGCACTCTGCCGTTGCTGGATTTGTGACACGCCTGCAATGTGTTATTCCCTATGGTGGTGGATATGCAGGAAACATGCCGCAAAATAAATCATTTGGTAGCATTATTTTTGTTATTTACGTGTCGTTTTTTTCACTAACGTACAAAACGCCACCTATTGGCTGTTTTTGATTTTTTTTTTTATCTTAAAAAATATCCAGGGACTTATCGATGCTAAATTTGCAATTAATATTACCTTTTCGTTTAATTTTCTGAGTTTTTACGGACTTTTTGCCCATCCGGTATAAGGAACGGCGTTGCTTACGAATATTACATTTTTTTCATAAAATAAATACAACAGAAAGTAATATTAATATCAAACATCCACACACACACACACACACACACACAGAGAGAGATATAAATTATTTACACAATTTTAAGATTAAATAATTTCACAAGAAGTATGAACAGTCGTATAATTTGTACAATTGGAGCTTGGTCCAACATAAGCCCCTCCCTAGTAATTGTGAAAAGGAAATATTACTATTAGTTTATTGCAAACTTAATGTCCGTATATGACAAAAAAATATTAAAATAATAAAACTTTTTTTTTCAGAAATAAAAATGTGCACCAAATTTGTTTGGTCGCTTTCATCACACTTATACCGGACAATTCATTCACAATAACTAAAATTCGCTGGCTATTGTTTAAAAATCGTGAAATAAATTTAATAAGATAAAATTTGTCACACTTCTAGAGATAGAAATTGTGATATTTTGGGAAAATTATAACCGTAATCGAATCAAAAGTCTGTGTGCATCAAATCATGATATAATTTTAATCTAAAGAATATAAGAGAAAGACCTGTAAATATAATATTTCGAACACAAATGTAAAAAACTGGAGTGATTTATTCGATTTTTGCATAAAAAACTACTAAGCAATCACAGCAAACTGAAACATACTCACAGTTATTACAGTTGAATCTTGAAGCGAATAGTATGGAATAATGAAGCGTTCAAGACTTTAAAGTTCCACAAAACAATAATTGAATTTCAACATACCTTCATTCCGAAATTCGATTAAGACATCTAGCGAATAAACAAAAAATCTGTTGCCAGGTACTTGAATGTAAGGCCGATGTAGGCATACAAAACTGTTGCCAGAAGTTGGAATGCCATTCTCTTCAAGTAAACAAATTAAATATAAATGAAAACATAATCAGGTGACAATTAAATATATTTACATAAATAAATAACAATAAAAACATTGAAACACATTGAATTAATATCAATTCATAATCAAACATGGAAACACGTTGAATTAACTTCAGTTCATACTCAAACACTGATAAAAAAAATAATTACACCTAACTCTTTTAACACGGTCTTTTATTACATGGTTTTGAAATAACATGGTACACGAATTTTTTTTTCTAGCACGAATCCTCCCAAAATTTGGGGATTCATGTCCTTTAAATAAAGACGATTTGATCGAATTTTCGACAGTTTATGACAGGGGGTGGGGCAGACTTTTCCAGGGTTTCGGGCTAGTTTTAATTTTTTCACTGAAAAAATATCTTTTGCATTGTATAGTTATAAATTTTTTAGTTATACGTGTAATTCAAATTAAAGTAACATTAGTGGAACTTCGGTTGTAGCAGATTGGATGACAACTTATATTAGGATTGTAAGATGCTACTTTTTGTAGAATACATGCTGAATTGTAGTCATCTGCCAAACGGTTTATTGGCAATTAATTATTTTTGCTGTGGTTCACTTTTTTGACAAGAGGGTTTACGGTTTGTTTCAAAATACTCTTTTATGGACGATGTGCTGCGTACCACTATTCCAGAACATAAAACACACACCGCTTTGTCATCTATACTAATAATGCCATGTTTCTCGGTTCAACAAATTTGAAATTTTCTGCTACACTTACTATCCTGCACTTTTTGTTCTTTTGCTAAACTAACCATGTTAAATAACAGTTAAAAATCGTAAATGTAACACAGATAAACTTTAAAATACAGTTATATCAACGAAATTGACTATGCTATGCGTAGGCAAATTTTATATCATAAGCAAATGTAGTCAACGACATAACTAAGGCAAGACAATAACAAGCGACTGTGCTCCCCGCCACCCCGCAGCCTGTCACTCGCGTTTATTCGTAATACTTCATAGTGAACTGTGAAATTTTGAAATAAAATGCAAACTATTTTGATCACTGGCGTGCCAAAAATATAGTGTCGTGTGCCCTCAATGGCACGCGTGCCACTGGTTCGCCATCCCTGTGTTAGCCTATGGAAAGGACATTGATAAAGTTGAGCTTCATGCGGGCAAAGTCTCTAGTCACACATCTAAGTCAACTGCCTCTCATTTACCAAAGAAAGAATCAAAAACAGGAAAGTGTGTGAAATGAAATTTGATGAAATACTTGTAAAATCACCAGACGCTTCTCCAATGGACTTTAGTGCTTTCGGTTTATTAAAACGAGCCTGAGAAAAACTGCATTCAAGAACTTTGAACGGACTTTGGAAAACGATTCAAGGTGAATGGAGCAAAAATTGGCATGACAGTACAAAGAAAAAGTTTACTTTCATGAAAAATTCGATCTTGAGCTGTTTTCAAGAATAATGGCTATCAGATCGACGGAAAAACACTACGAAAAATACGACATTTATAAATAAAAAATTAGCCATCACAAAATCGTTTCCATAAAGTGCGGACGATCTTCTGTACACTTGAATTAATCATTTTTTAAATAAATTCTTCTCTGTTATAAATTTTTTTATTTTATTTTAGTTTTCCAAAGTCTTCCCGAAGTAGAGACCTTTAATCAAGCAAACCGAAGTTTATCCATAACTTAGGACTTACATAATTTTTTTCAAAAATATCTTACATTTCTCGCAATAATAGGTACTTTTCATCGTAAGATATTAGTAAATCGTTTTTGCTCGAAAAGCCATGAAGATGAAACACTAGATATCCTTGATGAGCAAATCAGTCAACCAAAGAAACTTATTAGAGATTTGATAACATCAATCAGTTTCTGAAGTTACAATTAACTTTTTGGAGCCTTAAGATTGATCTATTGGATGGAAGATTAAAAGCATTCCAGCAGAAAAAAAAATTTACCGACCAAAATGGGTTTTTAAAGTAATTACTAAACCGTTCTACGTTTCAACAGTATTGATTGTAATTAAAACTATGATACCACATTGTTACTTATTTTTTTCATAAAAATATCTTGTTTTTTTTTTAGCTGCTTTGAAAAAAAAAAGTTACTGAAAATTTTGTTGGTCGAATTTTTGTGAACAGAGCGTGACGTAAAAAAAATTTTATTTTTACAAGAGCTTCCGGTTCAATCAATAAATTCTATAAATGAAATACAATTGAGAGAGAGTTTAAGCTTAAAACTACCCAATATTGTTTAACTTATTGATATTCAAGACTGGATGATGATATATTACGAGCTAAATTTATACAAAAATACAAAATTTGTATTTGAAACATTCAACCAACCCCGATTTGGGAAAATTTATACTGTGAGACATTTTGCAGGGGAAAAAATTATGCGATATTATTTACAGGAATAACGAATACGTCCACAAAATACGTCCACGAAAATGGACACGAAAAACTTTTTTATATGTATAAAGAGAGATCACATTATGTATTTAGTTCTTTTTTGTATACTTGGAGTAATTCTTCATTGAATTGTTAAATTTAAAAATATGAAAGAATACTTTTTTAATGTAATATTAAATTACTAATATAATTATTCATCAAGAAAAAAATCTCTTTGGGATGGTCCTGAAGGGCTTGTGTGGGGTGACATTATGTTGAAAGGACGAACGAAGCTCCATATTTTTGATAGCGGCTGTCTTACCAGAGATCCTTGCTACGATGAAACTAGCCTCTCACATGTGCATCTAATCCGAGGTACCATTGGTTCAGATTTTACTTTTACGAACGACAAGATACATTTACACAGGATTTCCGCAGCTGAGGAGGAAAGTGAGAAAGTGAGGATTGCACAGCGTGCTTCCATGATTTAAATCCCATTGAACAAGTGTGGGAAGCTTTGGGGAGACACCTGGCAGCAAGATCCTATTTTCTGGAGACTATCAAAACAGCTGAAACAGATGTCAATCCTTACCTCAAAAATTGCAGGATAATTTGGTTTTGAGTACGAATAGACGATGTCAACCAACTATTTCAGTTAGGAAAGATCATATCACTTACTAAGGAACTTGTGTTTGCTGTTGTTCCTCAAGACCAGATAAAGTTTTTTACTAACGCCATTTTGTCAACAAAGTACTTTTATTCCACATTGTTCCACAATATAAGTGTAAAATTCATTTTTTGGCTACTATGCTTCCATCAACCTTTAAGTGTTAAGTTGTGTCTCTGAAGTGTGGATTTCACTGATTTTTTTTTCCGAAATTACAGCACAATCTAAAAGTTGCTTAAGTTTTACTCACTAATGTAGGAAGTAATTTTGTGTCTTTTCATAAACAAACAAACAAAAAAACAAACAAAAAAAAAACAGCTTAAGTATGGTTTAAAAAATTTTCAGAAATGTAAACTCAAAAAGTTAAGACTACCATAAATGTTCCTAAGAATGCACAAAATAAAAGCATTTTACAAACTCACTAGTTACATATAAAAAAAATACAGTAAGACCCCGTTTAACGCGGGGGATACGTTCCATCAAAGTAGAGCGTAATGCGAAAGAGCGCTAAACGAGGCTATTTTAACATGTAAATAATGGGATTAGGGGAAGATGGATAGAAAATTGGTAAGGTATTAAATTTAATAATTATGTTTTTTTTTTTGTTTTGTTTTAAATAAAAATAAAACCAAACATTTATTTCTTACAAAAATAAATATAATATAAACGAATATATACATATAAAAACAAATAAAATTTTATGTCAGTCAGATCATTCAGTCTATTCTGTGTTTCCAATTTTCTGCCTTTTTGTCAAGAAGGCATCTTGTTGAAGTCGCCAAATTCAATGCAGCACTCATTTGAGATGGACGTTCACCAGAATCAAATCTTCTAATCACTTGCATTTTAGTTTCCAGTGAAATGCTTTTTCTGGTTGCTTTCTTTTCTTGTTTTTCATTATCACCCATGATAAAAACTAAAGATCATAATATTTGTCACTGTATTAATCGTTATAGTATTACATAAATTTATACTTACAATAATGTCAACAAATGTTTCAAATGATAAAAATGCGTCCGTACAGCACCGCACCAAACACGAAACACAACTACACTGTTTCGGATATGTTATGTACATATTTTGAAACCTACAATTTCGGGGAATCCCCGTAGAGTTGCGAGCAATTTCGGGGAATCCCCGGGCTGAAATAAAAGAGCGCTAAACGAAACAGCGTTAAGCAGGGTCTTACTGTATATGTAAACTTTATAAGGAAAACAATATACATTAACCCATTTAGAGGTGCGTATGCTATATCGTAATTTTTTTTCCTTATTTATTTTCGCTGCAGTACAACTGCTGTACCAAATGATTCAGATACATTTCGTCCCCTCTTTCTTTTTTCCTTTGAATATTTTTTTCCTTTTTTTTATTACTTTTTTTGGTACAGTAGTTGTATCACAACCGAATTGAATAAGGACCAAAAAATTACAGTGCAGCATATGTACCACCAAGTCTTAAATGTTACACAGAAATTCATCGAAAAAGTACAGAAAAAACCATACATCAGGAATAAATACTCAGAATGCTCTTCAGACATAAATGTTTCATATTCTGTTTCTTTTAAATTTATATTTCAAAGTATAATCGTACAATAAAATATAAGAAAACACTCGTAAATCATGGTAACTTACATAATAATTTATGAAACACATTAGTGTGAAAAACGAAATAAGTTCTGCATAAGAATCTTTACATTACGGTCCTACGAGAAGGAATAAAATCAACATCGGAACAATATTACCCCTTTTCAATGCCTGTCACTTCACTCGAGTCTCAGAGAGCGAATCTTAAGATTTAATCAGAAAATTAAATTCTTCTTTTCTATAACAAAGTTGACAAAATGAAAGGCAGATTTCTCGAAGATTACAATTGTCGTGTGAATATGTGAAAATATACTACAGATATATAATATAGAATAAGGAAGGAAAATAATAAAATTATTATTTCAACATAAATACAATCTTTGATTAACGAAAACAAGAAATTAGTTTGTAATGCCATTGTCGAAATTATTGTTAATTTTAGTAACACAATTTTTTATATATTTATATTCACAATTCGTAATTTTGTTACACATTTGTTTGGGATTAATGCTAAAGAAAAGGGTTATTTATTTGTTCCATTAGTGTGATGAAAGACTATAAAACAGCGTTTCTCAAACTGTGGGACGCTCCCCCTAGAGGGGGGTGATAACTTTACGAGGGAGGTGCGAGCATGTTGAAAAGTCAAAAACAAAAGATTATTTAAAAGAATTATTAATTTACTGAAAGTAAACAAACAAAAACATTCTGACATAATAAAAACTAAAATACATATTTACACTGATATAATACATAAATGTTTCAGTACTGCATGATGTATTTTACAGTTAATTTAACAATACTAAGTCAAGTACGAGTTTAATAATTACCAGTGAACCCATGGGCTTGTCATATATAAATTTGTATACAAAAATTAACATTTATCTTAATTATTTTTTTTACTGCTTGTAGTTAATCCCTTAACTGCTGATTAAAAGTTACGCTACTCGCTCCCCAATGTCACTGTTTATGTAGGCAAGCGTATGTGATGTATTAAGAATGAGAATGAGTAAATCCTCTGAACTAAGTAAGTCCTTCGCAAACACTGTCAAGGTTCTTTTATTGCATTCTAAAGTCTTCGGAATAATTTTATGGATAGCAGTGCACAGAAAAAACCATACTTCGGAAAGAAGTATATATACGAACGGGGAAAATAACGCTTTGGCTGAGCGAGACGTTTATATACACCAGCGGCACCTAACAGGTTAAAGTCGTTTTTTAGCTTTAGCATCAAAATATAATATTATTGAATTCAATACATTGTTATTGTATGAAGGCGGACGCGATGAAAATTATAATTGAATAATGATTCGCAAATATTAAAATTTTGAGAAGCACTGCTTTAAAAGAAAGGTGCTAGCTATTTCCAAAATCATTCTCATTATTATTAACCATGAATCATATTGCTCATATGACATTGTGACCCCAAGTTATGATTGCCTCCTCCTCCTTCACCAATGACGTATTCTGTTAGAATTGAAACTCCCCATTGTTTGAATAAAACTTGTACCTACATGTAAATACTGCAATTAATAACTATAGATGTCATAAATAAATAATTTAATTTCATAAGTGTCACGCTATTCATCAATTTCCCCAAATTGTCATTAGGACCTTCATAAAAAGAACATTCATGGAAGAGCAGCAATTTCCAATCGATTTGTAGCAGATGTTAATGCCAAACGTCGTCTACAGTGGTGTCACACTCACAAAACCTGGTCCACTAATCAGCGGATTAAAGTAAGTGAGGAATTTTGTCTTACACATTTTTCCCTACAATAGAATGGGTGCATGTTTGGAAGACACCTACACAAGCGTATGATCGTGATTGTCTTCTTCCAAATGCCAAGCATGGAGGTGGATCTGTCATAATATAGGCAGCCATGTCGTGGATTTCTGTTGAACCAATCGTAACCCTAAAAGGAAGGATCACTGGGGAGAAGTATAGAGATTTTAGCTGACCAGGTCCATTCTATGATGCATACTATGTTTCCTGCAGAAGATAAAACTTTCCAGAATGATAATGCACCCATCCATGCAGCGGGTGGATGTATTAATCGAATCATGGTTTGAGGAACACGAGTTTGAAGTTAAACATGTACCTTGGCCTGCACAGTCACGCAACCTCAATATAATTGAACCTTTATAGTCTATTTTAGAGCGTTCAATACGGAATCGATGTTCTCCACCGGCATCTCTCCCAGAACTTTCACAATATCTCCATGAAGAATGGTACAATATTCCTCCAAACTATTCAGCAATTGTCCCTTGTGTGAATCTATTCCTAGGCAAATCCAAGCTGTATTACGTGCCGAAGATGGTCCTAAACCATATTAATAAAGGATTCTTTATAAATCTCAGGTGTTTCATTTATTGTGATAATTACCTGCAGCTTAAAACTCAGAAGATTTAGCTAGCGCTGCTGCTTTATTTGTGTAGTTTCGATTCGTATCCAATCATTATGTAAAAAACAGAAAACAAAATACATTCTGTTCATTTGATAAATATACTAAGTCTTTTTTTCCTACCAATGATCAACTGGTTGCAGTACATTCAAGGTCGCTATGATAAAAAATTCAAACATGGCGACAGTAACAAAGAGTTTTTGCCTACGAAAGTTGCCCCCTGTGAACTTGGAATGCCCCAGAAAAAGGGATGGACAATTTTTACGCAAATAATTAAATTTCAAGGCGTATCATTCGCAATTGATACAACAAATAGCAAAGGACAATAAGTAAGCATTTGTGCAGCATAACAAATCATTTTGATAAAGTGATGCTACAAATTGTATGGAACGAACTGGGTTACAGATTGGACGTATGCCTTGTAACAAAAGGGTCACACATCCAACATTTGTAACAGACAACAAGATTGGTATTGTATTTTTCTTTACATTCATGTTTCACTTATTGTAATACGTACAGTAGTTCCCATAATATGTTTTTTTTTAAATAGGGTCCATCTTTTCTGATAACCCTGTATTGCTACTTGTAAAATACCTTTTCAAATATCTTCAAGCTTATATATCTTACAAAAAAAAGGTTCAGATATCTGGGTTTTTTCTTAAACAATTATTTAGAATGACTATGTCAATCAATGATATTTCTTTTATCTGATATCTAAGAGTATTATTTTACACTTCGTATAATCAAATTATATATCAAACTACACAACCAATAAAAGTTCAGTTCTAACACTTCATTAAAACCGAGATAATTTCTATCTAGAAAATATCTTCTCAGAATTTTTACACAGAGAAAGAGAACTTCCAGATGTTTATTTCACGCAAGGTGTTCTATCAGATTCCGAATATATTTTAATAGTGTATCCACAGGAAAAATGTTGATTTATATAAACCGTTTCTATACTGAAAACTTTTTTTGTTATCCTAAATCCAAATTAGTGCGTCACTTTTTCTGAGTATATCTGCGCATTAATTATCCCAACAGGGGCAATAAGTTAAATTTTTATTTTGTGTTTTTCAGTTGCTTTGTGAATTTATTTCAAGTTGGTAACTCTCTGGATCTCTGTCCTATCTCTTCCTCACTGTGAAGTAGAGTTAAGGTATCCGATTACGTTCGGAACCATGATTTTGCAAAAGCGCATAAATGGATAATTTTCATATTTAGTGTCACTTAGATTAGAATACATGTATAAAATTGTTTTAAGGACATTTTGACAAAAAAAAAGTATTTAAATACAATATTTTGGCAAAAAATTAACTTAGAAAAATCTTTTTTCAAAATGTTCTACTTTGGTGAAAAAAGCTCCCTTTATAATAATATTTTGCCTGTATATAGCTCAGGCCTCTCTACAGAGGATCAACTAGAATTTTTGAAAAATTCACATTATTTTCAGAGTTACCACCCATTGAAATAATTATCTGCGTTTTTTTCTTAAAATTGCTCCCCTCTGTTGTCGTAAAATATGGGTAAACCCACTTCTAAGTTATAAATTTCAAAAATTCTAGTTGAGCCTCTGTAGAGAGGTCTGAGCTATATACACGCAAAATATTATTATAATGGAAGCATCTTTCACTAAAGGAGAACATTTTGAAAAAGATTATTCTAAATTAATTTTTTGCCAAAATATTGTATTTAAATAATTTTTTTTGCCAAAATATTGTATTTAAATAATTTTTTTTTGTCAAAATGTCCTTA
>BMAV01012289.1:270396-293665 GCA_019973955.1 Trichonephila inaurata madagascariensis | reverse complement strand
TTAGTGCATTTTTATGTGAGTCTGTTAGAGCTATGGCTAATTAAATATGAAACAAATTTAAACATTTTCCAATAAATAAATGTTATAAGTATTATATATTACCTTATATCTTTCTTCTCTTTGTAAATTTTTGAAGATAAAACTTCTTTAGGCATGTTTTGTTGAAGAGTGAATCAAAATTAAGCATCAAGTTTGGGTGCGCTACGATCATTCGGATTTGATCGGCTCCAGTTGGAAATCGCGCTCGTGTCGGTGACACTCGTTTAGTTCTAAATTGAAAACTTTTTAAGAGCGTGGATTTTTTTTTTTTTTCAGTAAAAATTTCATGCACATTTATTCTCGTGTAGTTTTATTTTCTTTATTTAAATATTACTGTCATGCAGCTCACTTCCCCTCAACTCCAGCGAGTGAACGAGAGAAGAGCAAGCAATAAAAAAAAGATTATTTTTATGTAGGAGATAGTAGATATAAAAAATGAAATATTGGATCTATTTTTTGATAGCATATATTGATTCTGTTATGTGATAAATTTTTTTCATACCTATTCCGTGTGTATTTTTATATGTATTGTCTCAATTGAATGTTAATGAGAGGAAGTGTTAACTTTTCAATGAGTATTTAATAATTGCGATGTCATTAGTAAGGGGGGAATAATATACTACTGTAATCACAAAAAATAACTGAATGCTGGCGAAAGGCAAAGTGTATCAATTTATTTATCAAAAATTATTTCAAAATTTTCATAGTATTCTTCTTTGATTTCAATACATTTCTGTTAACGGGTTTTTTTTTTCTTCCGAATAATTTAAATATATTTTTTAATCGTTTCGTGAAGTCCTTTTAAAGCTCTTCATAAATTTTCTTTCATTCCATCAGTTAACTTAAGACGTTGACAGCGAAGACACAGTTTCACCCATGGATAGAAAAAAACCACATTGTACTATATCAGAGGACCCTGGCGGCGGGCCGGCCATTGTAAATGCACCATGAACAGTGTTTGTTGAACGTTTCATCAAAAAATTGTGAATAATAATGGAGTTTTGAGAAGGCACATCTTCCCAAATTCATGAGTAGGACTACAATTCAGGCCATTTTCAATGAAATTCAATTTCACGCAAACAACGCGCAATACATTCAAATAACAATCTTTATTTACTCTGTGACAGTTAGTAGAATATGAAAATGTACAACACCCTAATGATCAACATTACATTTGTTTTTTAGGAATCAACCAAATATTATTCTTTAAAATATTTAAACATTTCAAATGTATTTACAGCAAAATTCCAGTGCGGAAATAAAATTTATACTGCATGTTCTTTTCCCATAATACTCGACGCGTTTAGCAAAATCAGTAAAGTGAACACTCTTCTCTCAATTGGCTAAAGTCATGAAGGTCACATGATAAAGATAAACACGTGTTCTCCATTGAATTTATCGTGTGACTACAACGTCATACGAATTAGTAAATTGATTGGTTAGAACATGTGGTTGTCTTTATCATGTGACTATGACGTCACATGAGTTTAGCCCATTAAAAAAATTGTTTTCAGATGATCAAACGCAATAAATTCCTTCGTGATGACACATACCGTATTTACTCGAATCTAAGCTGCATTATTTTTCCAGTGTTGATGATACTGAAAATTGGGTGCGGCTTAGAATCGAAGGAAAAACATTTGTTGGATGGGAGAAATTGAGTTTCACCTCTTTTAAAAGGAATAATGTAATCCTTCAATCGACTTGCATGGATAACTTATCCCATTCCGCAGTTTATCTCCAATATTCAGCGTATCCAAAACATCATTTTCTGCTAGGATTTAAGGAATGTTTTTGTACACACTTTCTTATATATATATATATATATATATAGTAAACATCAAAGATATCGGTAATAGCATCAACACGAATTTATCATGACGCAAGTATGAAAAAGGAGGCAATTTTATATGCAGAAAAAAACGGAAACAAAGCAGCTGCCGCTCAAAATTTGACAGGGATGAAACAAATATGCGTCGATGGCGTAACAAAATTATATAACTTTTGTTTATGAATGTTCAACAGTCTTTAATAATTCTCTTATATTCTTCTTAAAACATTTTTTTAAAAAAAATGTTGCATAACAAATGCATTGAATAACATGGAAGACGACATCGTGTGGGAAAATGGCGATGCCTGCACCCATTCCGAAGTCAGCTGTGACCATGGGAGTGACGAATCATTTTCGTAATATGATACTGACGGTTAGAATAATTGTAGGTTCATGTACGTATTTGAAAGTTTTTAATACTGGTAAAATAGATTAATTATTTGTTACTTATTATTTCTCATTAAAATATTTTTTTTTTAAATTTCTCAAGTATTGGATATTGATGAACCTTTTGCATGATCTTTTATTTTTTCTCAAAAGTGTGCAGAGAATTGGGGGTGTAGCTTAGAATCGATGATGGCTTAGATTTGAGTAAGTACGGTATTTATATTATTTGTAAAAATATTTGAGAAAATTGCAAACGATATCTGCAATGTATGTATGTATTTTAAAGAAAGCATTTTGGATACGTTTTGATCACAGTAGTGCTTGATTTCTTTGATTTTGTTCATGGGAAAATTGTAAAAAAAAAAAAAAAATTTAAAGCAAGTAATATAAAATTCCTACTTTGTTACAAAAACGTACTGATGCCATCTGTTGCAGATAGTTGTAATTTCGTCAGAAACAATGCAGAATAAATTTAAAATTAAAAAATAAAATTTAATTAATGAATTAATATTTGAAAAAACTGAATTAACATCAAGTGTCATCCGCTACAAGTTTAAAAAAATGTATTTGAACATAAATGGATGAATACAAAGTATCTTATTAATGATTGAAAATTTGAACAAGATATATATATATATAGGGAGAAAGGGAACTAATAGTAAGAATTGAAAAACAAGGTTTATGTATCAAATTTTTCATGAATTTTCTTTACATTTATCGAGTGAAATTAAAGCAATTCAATGTATCGTCCAGGCAAAAGGATGAAATAATTGTTTATTAACCGTTTTCAACAGAATTAATTAAGAGAGCTATGTCAGAATGAGTAATTCTTTTTTCTTCATCAATTTTGCAATGAAGTTGTCATAATTATTTTTATGAAACATCGCCTTTCAACATTATTTTACCATAGTTAAAATTGTTTGCACTGTTGTTAAAAACATTGATTTAATTACTGAAATTTTTAAAAAAATGTTAATCATTGTTTTATTACTGTTTTCATCTCTGTTTAAAACCATTGTTATGTATAATTATAATAACTAATTTTTTAATTGCTAATAATCGCTAATGTTCATGATTATCGCAAAAAAAATAATGATGATTTGTTGTTTTTGTAAATCATTATAACATTATGAATATTTCAGCTGTATTTTTTTAAAGCACTGGAATTCTTGAGTAATAATCCATCATTACTGAAACTATTAAGAATTCTAATAAAACTACGAGAATCGTAAGCCATTAATTTAATTGCACAAACGAATTTATTAATTATTTGGCTTTTGAAAGGGTAGAAAATATTCCCTCCTTGAATCCTGTTTTAAATACATTTTCTGAATTTTAAATGAATTTCTGAATCAATTTCATTTTTAAAATTAATTAATGCTTATGAGTAAGTAGATTCAGAGCTAATAATATGAAGCACAATCAATAATACAAATAATTCATATAAGAAATAATTTGATATATTAAAAAAACAATATTATTATGTAGATCGGCGTTCGTGGCCTTTATACTAAAGAACAAAGCCCTTCTGTTACTATAGCTAATTCCAGATTGTCCAGCAATGCTAGAAAATCTGAGTCCAAATATTTCAAGAAAATCCAAAAAACAGAAGAGGGCCCTGAAGGACCTCGTCCGTTTTAAAATATAAACATCTATGCATGCCATGCAACCAGTGGCGTAACGGAGAATATTAAGGCTCCCCTGCAAAGTCAGGTTTTGGGTGTTAAGCACAAATGAATAGAAAAATTTCAAGAAAGTTCAAAAACAGAAGAGAGTCCTGAAGGACCTCGTCCGTTTTAAAATATAAACATCTAATCTATATATGCCATGCAACCAGTGGGGTAACGGATAATATTAGAACCCCTCTGCAAAGTCAGGTTTTGAGCCTCAAACCCAAATACATACTTGGTGTCAATTAGGCTTTGGGTGCCCTAGAAACCCTCTAGGATTAGGTTTCTAATTAGGTTTAAGTTTAGGTAACTGGGATTAGGTTTCTTAGGTAACGTACACCACAATGGCCTGCGGTGTACGTTACGCCATTGCGCTCAACTATGCAAACTATCTATGCATGCGCTTCCAAATCTAATTTGGACAAGCTCGAGAGAGTCCAGCTGAGTGCTACTAGAATCATTTCAAGACTCCTACTCAGCTGTCCGAATGACACTGTGCTCTTTGAGAGTAACCTGTTTCCTTTATCATAAAAAAGATTTTATTGTCTCTCAAAATATTATAACAAGCTTTCAAGCTTCGATTATCAGCATAGAGCATCGACGTACCTTCGCTACTGGACTGAAAACCAACGTCTGAAGAAAGACGCACCATTTTCTTTTGCAAAGAAGCGCTGTGTTTGTCTTCTGTTAATGTGGAACCTCATTCTTTATGCTAGCTGGACTTTGATCTGAAACCATGAAGAATTCTTGACTAGAGTTGTAAAACAATCAGAGATTCTGGATCTCATCAGACAGTTGGCTTTGAAAACAATCCACTGTATCCCCTAGACATCTTTAAAGATTTATACTGATGGCAGCAGAGGTTATAGGAGAATTCCTAGATGTGGAGTACATATTCTACCTATGCCTTGGACATTAGAGCGTGGACGGATTAAAAAACCAGATGTTTGTCCAGTTTTTAAATCGGAGCTTATTGCTATTAGAAGGAGTTTTCAGTTCGCTTGTGAAGCCAAGGTTTAATTTCAAGACGTTTGGATTCCGACTGACAGCCGTGCTTCGTTTCAGCATTTTTCCAATCGATTATCTATTAGGAACCAGACTCGCCTTGATATCCTAAATCTTGGTCGGATTTCTTCTAATCATAGTGTACATTTTCAGAGGGTCTCATCCCACGTGGGGATTGATAGTAATAAGAAAGCCAATTTCTTGGCCAGGATTGCGGCTGAGGAGGAGGTGAGCCCTATTGGGTCACTTACGTTTAGTGAATTATCCTCCCTTAAGACTGATCTCAATCAATTTGGAAGAACTCCTCCTAGTCATCCTTGGTACTTCAGAAGAAATCCAGGTGGTTCATTCAGGCTTATGCCTTGGTAATATAAGATTGCCTTCTCACGCTTTAGGGGCGGCCATATAAAAGCTCTCACTGTTCGTTAGGGTCAGATCCTTAACAATCCTTAAAATAGAGAACACAGCATTAAAATTTGCACAATAAGTTCCAGAAGGTTTTCATGCCTTCTACACAACTATCAGTGTCTAGAAATTCAGGTACGTAATGTTAATGATTATCCGCAAACAAATTCTCAATCGTAAGAAAGTGAACACTTCAACAGTTCAATCAAAACTGACTCAGTTTCAGCAAGCGACAGTTATTTATAGTCTGTGTGTGTGTACCTGCCAATGCTTTCTCGAAAAATTCGCTTACGCCTTAGGTCATGGCGGCATAGACTTTTCCAGTAATTTCGCGAAGCATCTATATGGCCACCAACAGGATCACAAGTTGCCCAAAATAGTCCCCAATATGGTCACTAAGTTACCAAACTGATGCTAACTTGGCTGCATCTACAATACTTCGTCATGTTCTCATTGAAATGCCATTATAATGTAAGAGACTAGGTTGCTTGCGAATATTACAATTATTATCATAAAATAAATGCAACAGAAGGTAATATTAACTTAATAAGTATGCAGATTTAAATTGTTTGCATAAAATTCGTAACAATATAATCTCATTTTGTTTTAATAATATTGTTATATCATGGGACGGAATTTGCTCAAAAAAAAGTAATTGTTTCAAAATGAAGCAAATTTCTTTCGAGAGGACTCGTCAAAGAAATATAATTGTTTTATTCAACTACAAGTCATTGTTATAAATTAAAAATCACACTACTGACAATTGTTTAAAAAAATTTCCGTTGTTAAAAACAAAAAGACATCAAGGATGAGTGAGAATTTTATTAACGTCGCACTATAAAATAACAAGAGGGATATTGACGAAGGACCTCATTATTTTGAACATCGGCGAGGGCGACACATGAGCTGGCACCTCCCTCTCCGAACTACCATACCACACCAAAGGGAGGACACTGAGCCTAGACAAATTTAACGAACATCAGCCTCCTGTACGCGGTGGGTCTTTAGTGGCACCAGGACATGAACCCACGACACTGCAGCCATGAGTTCGTGACTATAATCATCAGGCTACCATGGCCGCAAAAGATAGCAAAGATTATTTTCAAAAATTCTAAGGATTTATGATATTTTAAAAACGAAGGAACTTCGATGCACTAGTGTATGTGTTACCACTAAAGCGTGAAATTCGTAATTTTATAAAATAATTAAATATTTCCAGAATTGTCTAACAACTTTAGTTAAAGTACATAATAATTATTGGATTCTACCATTTAACCACTTATTTTATAGAATAACGATTGCCTAATCCTTAAAGCAGGGGGGGGGCGCCCTTTTCCAGGGTTCGGGCTACTTCTAATTTTGTCAAGGTGTAGCGATCCACCCAGTGGCGCAGGTGTGGTGAAATAAGTAAAAGGTCTACAATATTTATTACAATTTATTAATAAATACGGAATATGTACTTGCATAATTAAAAAAAAAAAAAAACTCACGCTTCTAAAACCATGTTTAAAGCAAAACGCAAGATACACTTACAAGCCTAATAATAATAGCTAAAAATTTAATAATAGCAAATGAGGCATTTGTGTGTGTGTGTTATGAAGAAATTCAAATGCATTAAAAAATAAATCATTTTCATCTAAAGTTAGTTCTTGTAGTTATAATCAACAGAAGACTAAAGCCGCATTCACACCAAGGCTGTCAGCGTCGAGTGTTGAGCGTCTAGCCAATCAGACACTTCATCTCGCCCGAAATGAAGTCGCTGATTGGTTAGATGCTCAACGCTTGATGCTGACTGCCTTGGTGTGAATGCTACTTTAGTCTGCATACTTCAGCCAACCTTGAATTATTTCGGTATATAATTACTAACTGCTAATCTTCAGGCTGTCACCCCAAAATGCCTCGATGGTCCACTGGTCGATCGCGAACGACCTCATGCCCACCCAGGCCTTAAGGTATTAAAAACGGCATGTTCTGTGTTTCAAATACAATTTTTGAAATATTTTTTTAAACAGCTACAGTTTTTTTACTGCTAATTTATATATGTCACAGGGAAATGGCGAAATTAGGAATTTCATCAAATCCCTAAGGGAGATGATCACTTGACGGCAGATGTTAAAGTAACGTCTCTTTAAGGTTATTTTCCTGTGACAGTAAGTGATTTTAACAAATCTCTGAACTGCTTCAGTGAAATGATGAAATGAACTAGTCAGGATTTTTGCATTGGCAAAATGCTATACGGAGGGGGAGACGCTTTGGGGGTCGAGTCCTTGTACTTCCTAACCATACAGGTAGTACTATCGATTCCTTAAATATCAACCCCTTATCTTCGAAAAAATGGCATCATAGGATTAACATAGGGATTGATATTTTAATGCGTAAGCAACCGAGAGGACAGATGTTATACGTCAAAAAATACCAACCTAATTTTCTAATTATTTCTTGATCAGTTTCGAATGAATAATTTGTATTTCATTGACTATTGTTGTGTTACTTACTTCTACGTTTAATAATGCACCATATTTGTTAAATAAATACTTTTAAACTCCTGACAATATTATTTCATCATTTCACTGAAACAGCTTAGGGATTCGTTTAAATCCCTTACTTTTATCAGGGAAATCACTTTGAAGAGACGTTATTTTAACATCTACCATCAACTGATCCTCTCCCTTAGGGATTTGATGAGATTCCTTATTTCATCATTTTCCTGCGACATATCGTCGATCTAATTATCAGACTGCGTAACTCCATCAGGGATGCTAATTATACAGTAGGGATAGGCGCCAAGTTGTTGTTAATGTTCGCCAAGATAGGTGATAATATTACAATATGGTTTACTTTGATATTTTTATCGTGCGATAATGTGGTTGCCATGGAGATAACGTACATTAGTGTTAATTTTTTTTTCCATTGGATCTCTGCTCAGCTAAAGTAACACATTGTTACAAATTTTGTGTAATGAACGCTTAAAATAGTGTAAATAATTTATATATCTGGAAGTGTAATACATTAATATTACTTTCTGTTGTATTTATTTTATGTTAAAATCTTGCCCACCACTTCTCCCTTCGAAATCTAGTTTTATTACGAAATTAAAAAAAAAAAAGTAGCGATTACGCTGATCGAGGAATAAATTAAAAGCGGAGCGCGCACTGAGGCATGGCGTAGGCAAAACAAAAGGATTAAAGAATTGCGCCAAAAAGCGCTTGGCGCGTTGCACTCCTATATCAAATCAATTACACCGGTTGAGAATTACGCAGTCTGATAATTAGGCCGATGTTATATAATTACAAGTCGCAAAAATCAACATAAAACTGTTGCTACATTGCATTCTGTTATTTTTTATTACTCTTTAAGGAATCTAGCAAAAATTTTTTACTGTATATTCTGTTTTCCTTTATTATTTATTAATTAATGTATCATCGAAAAGTATTTTTCTATATACACTTTAATTGTTCATCATCAGTAAAATTTAAGTCTACAGACTTGTTTTATTGTCAAATAGTTTGTTTTTCATCATTTTAGCGATCTGGCATTGGTTAATTTATAGAATAATTAATTATTTCACAGAATAACTAAGTAAAATATAAAAGCATTTATCTATTATACATTTTAACCGACACAGTTACTTATTTTACGAAATACCTAGGTATTTTAAATAATAACCGAATTATACCCTTTAAAGGTAACACATATAAAATAAAGTGCAATATTTACAACTTTTTATTTAAATTTAATATGAAATTATTGATAAAGAAATAGATAGTGGTGTTACATTTTCCAACATTTGTAGTGAGGAATTTGAACACTTAGTAGAATTAGGTTGATTTTATTTTCAAATATAAATAATAATAATAATTTTTACAAGTTTATCTTTAAAACTTTTGAGAAATATCTGAGAATCTCCTGCCTTGAAACTTTCGAACACCCCAATGTGCTATGATATATCAGTTGATGTGGACAAAAGCATTTTAAAGTAGAATAATAAATTTAAAATGTGTCTCAGAGTAAATGAGTATAACGTCATACTCTTCAGCTACTCGAGAGCTTTTGGTGACGGACCTACTTATTTTGAACCATGTTCAAGTGACAAGGACAACACCTGAGCTGGTCTTCTCTCTCAGAACGAAAATTATCTCTGTAGTTTGAAATAATTAATACCGTATATTCACTCAAATTTAAGTCGCACTTTTTTTCCAATGTAAATGCTACTGAAAATCGGGAGTGGCTTAGAATCAAAGGCGGAAATTCTTCGGATAGGGGAAATTGAATATGATACAGGTAATTAGAGCAAAGACAGATTCATGTAAGTATTTAAAAGCTTTTAATATTGGTATAATAGATTAATTATTCATTTATTAGTTCGTCTTTTCAAGTTTTTTAAGTTTCGTAAATATTGGATATTGATATAAATCTTTTTTAAACCTTTTTTTTTATTTTTTCACAAAAACGTGTTGAGATTTTGGATTACGGCTTAGATTGATAGCGGCTTAGATTCGAATAAATACAGTAGTTCAATCCTCTTCTCTTGGCAATTCAAATTTGATTTTCATCAAAAAAAAAAAGTACAGGACTTTTAAATTCTGTATAATATTTAAACTGTATAGTATGTACTTTTTAAAAATACCTAAAAATAATTTTATACTTATGTACAATTGCTGTTTTATAACATAGTTTCAAATTTATATGTGTTAGAAAAAATTTCTCTTCGTGTATTTTGGAGTTTTTTTCCACCCTCTTGATAATTCGAAGTTTTTCAATGGTCCCTCCAACATCAAATTATCAAGAGTCGACTATAATTCGTGCAAAATATTTAGGTTAATATCAGATTATTGTCACTTGAAAAAATTTTACATCCATTTAATTGAATCATATGTGTTTATGTGTTAAATCATATCCGTTTACAGCCGCATTGAAAAAAGTTTTGGAATTATAAAAAAATGTATAGAATAATATGAATTCGACATCTTTAAATGGCGAAAAGTAACTTCTGTAATTTAAACAAAATTACAAGTCAGCGGGACTATTGAGACGCATTCAAAACAGAACGCGATCTTATCACAAACCAGAATACGTAGTATTTGGCAACCCTACATACATATGTCTACAGTTAGTCGTCTGGTTCGAAAAAATTTACCTTTAGCATAGATAATTGATACTTAATATGTTATCGTTTTAAACATAATTAATTACCAAAAATGTTTTTTTTAATCAAATGTATTATTTTCAAGCATTTAATTTTATGCCCCCCCCCCTTTAATCAGAAAAGAAAAGACGGAGTTTTCTCTATTCGGAAACTGCTTCTTTTTTATCGGCGAGAACTAGACGAAAATATGAGCTGACCTTGCTAAATGTTCTATATTTGATAAATACGAGTATGCTAATCAGTTTTGCATGTCTTTTTGCTTCACATGCAGAATCACTCAGTACGAAAAAAGCGCAAGCTGTATCCTTAATCTTTTGAAAATATTTTCTATCTTGAATGAGAAAAATGTAGTACGCATAGAAGAATAATATCAATAAAAATAATGATGTCTGAAAGTCCTTGTTTTTAATGATTTTTAGAAGTTAGACAAGAAATTGTCGAATAACAAATATCCTGTTATTATTGTATGTATAATTTTATTGAAGATTTTATTGCGTAAAAGAAAATTCACGCAATAAATTTTGTTAAAGTTTTTTTAATCATATTTCTAATGCAATGATTTGATTGCCAATGTATTATTCTGTATTAGTTTTAAATTAAAATTTATAACAAGATTAATATTTTTTTATATTATAAAAATAGAAAAAAAAATAATTTAAGTAATAATTAATTTTAATTTATCTTAAGTTAAGTAGCTTTAAAGAGAGAAAACCAAACTTTCACCTTTAATTTTTTTTTGTTTAATAACAAATCAATTGATTTCTCCAGTAAATTCATGAGAATTTATTAGAAAAAATAAGTGAAAAAATATTCCAATTATAATTGAATGAATATGAATTACTGAAACATGAATACGAAATAATCCCAATAATAATTAAATGAAACAAATAAAAAATATACGAAATACTCTCTTGAGCAGATAGTAATAAAGGAAAGATTTGAATACTAAGAGCGAAATACCCAATGAACAGTAAAACTGTGTGATACCCCGCGCGCTGGGGGTATCATCTCGTCACCATCCACGCGACCAATGTTTGAGGGAATGAAGGATTGATCATTAAACTCTGCCATAATAAAATTAATTTATTATGATCTTAATATATATTCAATAAAACAACACTAGACTAGGAGGCTAATGATCAGGAGTGATGCGACGTAAACAGTAATTATGACAAATAGCGCAATAAACCACTGTATCTATATTTATAGCTGATTTCCTAACTTATTAGAATCTGCTCTAGTCTTAAAGCTTAATCAAACTGTCTTACCGCTATTTCCTCGTCGAACAGCTACTTCCCTATATCTTCGATCCAACTTGATCCGGCTAAGGGAATACTCTTCTGGTCTCGAACTCACTTATTAATCAGTTTCACTGGCACTAATAAACCGACTCATAGAACTCAAAGAATACACTAAGACTCTTCTCCTAGAACTTTACCTCACTTCACTTAGCTTTACTTAGCGCTCCTCGCGAATACTAAGGTTCCAATATATACAATTCCTAATCTGCATAACCACGCTCTCTTCTTGGGTTGATTAGAAAGAATTGACATTCTGGCCCCAAAGATATCCCAAGAGGATTATTAGAAGTACCGATAAAGTCCCGTCTCAACTACAAAAGAGAAGAAATTAAAAAAAAAAAAAAATGAAAAATAAGTTTTTTGGAATCTATGAACAATTTATATTATAATAAATAGATTTATATTATTTCTTGTATGTAAGTAGCATGATTTTTTGAAATTATATGCCAGTTTTCTCCAAAATGTAACACAAATATTATAATTTGTAACTTTAAAAAATGGTACTCATATACACGCGCACACACATAAGCGCACGCACACATACACATACTGGTTCACACCACATACTCGTACACACCCCATATACAGACATGCACACACATGCACACGCAAATGAGCACATACACAAATATACACAAACACGCATGTATACATATATACGAACCGTTACCCACCCGCTTCGCTGAGTACTTCGAGATGTTGTATGACTATATATTGCATTTTTTTAAAGTTATTGTGATATCTAAGTCCTAGCATTAAACTTCCATTTATACTAAAAAAAAATTATGCATCTGAAGGAGGGAAGGTTCGTTCTGGGTACCTTCCGTTCCGAACGCGAGTACGTAACCAATCTCGCCAAAACGATCGTCTTCGCGTGATGTTGGTACTAGTTCATATAGATATCACACCGCCACACATCTAAAGCCTATTGAATCTCTGAATGGAAGTATATTGGTCTTTAACACATCGTTAGACCTCCTCATGGGAGTAGATTTCTTCAAACCCTGTCTTTATTGAACCTCTACTCAACAAAATGAACATCCCTGCCTCATTTCAAGTCTGTTTAATAGCTCAAAAACGGGAGGGAGATTTTTTTATTCATAACGCATCGGCCCCGATGGGAAGACGACTTTCGCAACACCCATTATTTGCGGATCTCTACTAAATAAAGGAAACAGGGCTACCGAATTTAATGTTTGCATGTCTAATATCTCTTGAGATCTCGCGATGAGTAAGTGTGTGAGTCGCGTTTCTCCAATATATAAATGGTTAAATTTTAAAATCCTCATTTATTCTTTTATTAAATTATGTAAATTTAATATACTTGCTAAGGGTTGGATTTTGTAATTTGTGAGGTTTAATGTATTGTAAAGGTTTTGTTCAAGATTTAAAATTGGGTATTATCAGATTAACTAACAGCCACAGAATTTACAGTTTTAATTCTTTAAACCTCCTCTTCTAAAACTTATTCCGATGTGCACAATAGAATAAAAAATTAAGATTAAAATAAAATAAAAATAAATACATTATAAAAGCATTTACAGCATTATTAACCCTTTCATGACGAAGGGAAACATTTTTTTTCCAATTTTAAATTTGCTGTTTGTCGTATTTAATTATAACCTTATCTACGTTTTTTTTTTAAATTCAGAATGCCAAAATGGAACGTATACTGAACGTAATTACGTAAACGGAAACGTTTAGAAAAAAAAATCTGTTTAATTAATTGGCACTAACGATAAAACATTCACAGGATATACTCTATTATTATTTTAGTTTATTGTGTCGTGTTATTATACATACAGTGGACCACAAAAGTGTGTTCGTACACTTGCAATTTTCTATAAAATTTAATGTTTTCAACAAATAAAAATTAATACATCAGAATTGTAATTTTTAAATGATATTTACAACTTATTCTCTCTTACTGGAATAGGACCAATTTCTTAAACATAATATAATAAAAATTTTAAAAAATTAATAATCAAAAAAATATTAAAATGTCTTCGTACACTTAAAAAAATCTCCATTTCACTGTATGTCAGTTAAAGTGTGTAATAGATAAATATGTTTGCATTTTACTGAATTATTCTATGAAATAATTTATTCTGAAAATCAGGGGTGTCAAACTCGCAGCTCGCGGGCCACATGCGGCTCTTAACGAACATTTTTGCTGCCCGGCCAGTACATCGGTACACAATAATACATAGTTAAATATTAAAATTTCTTCCAAAATAGTACAGAGAGTAGCAGAAAAGAGGTGTCAAGTGTCAGGATGTAAATATAAAATTTTTCTTGTTCTTTTTTCCATGTTTATTATAACATATCATTCGAAATAAACCTGCATTTCTACGAATATTGATTTCTTTGGTCCAAGTTAGCCTTTGAGTTTGACACCCTTGCTGTAAATTAACTAATGCCAGATCGTTAAAATGAAAAAGAAAAAAAAACTATTTGACAATAAAACAAGTCTGTTGTCTTAAATTTTAGAGATTTTAGTGTTTTAGTAAAGTGTCTATAAAAAAATACTTTTCGAAGATAGATTAATTAATAAATAGTAAAGGAAAACAGAGTATATAGTAAAAATTTTTGTCAGATTCTTTAACCCTATATCTACCGCATTATATTTTACTGCAGTTCTTTTCATGCAATATTTTTTTTTTAAATCACTACTTTGAAAATTAAGGGATATACATGAACAAAATACTCAACTTTGGAAAATTTAATCCATTAGAGCTAATAAATTAATTAAAGATATTCCACTGTAAAATTAATTATATACACCGTTCACTTAAAATAAATCGTTTTCTAAGGTCTTCATTAACGTACAAAAACATAAGACACTTAAATTTTGACATAAACTATTTATTCGGGACAAAAATAATAATCTTTACAATGCGCTGAAAGCGCAATATCTGCTACAAAACTATTCGCCTTCCCCGCTAAAATACTCATCATAGAACCCGTGCTGCCATATATCTTGGAAGAGTGGATTTCAAAGAATATTCCTGCTAAGTATTGTCAAAATATTCGTAAAATTGGTTATTCTATGTTATTTTAAAGTGAGTAGTACTTATAAGTACCGTCGTTAGATAAAGGGCTAGAGTAACAAAAAATAACGCAATACAATGTAGCAATAGTTTTATGCTGATTTTTACGACTTACAATTATTTAAATATTGTATATTTTTCTTAATTTAATAATAGGATATATTTTAGTTTCCGAAATATATCTCTATAAATTTTAAACGTCTTCAATATTTTCGACTAATAAACATTAATATATCGGAATTGTAATTTTTTTATAAAATCTGCAACTTCTTCTTATTGAAATTACATAATCAGTTTTTAAAACAGTTTAACTATTATTTAAAAAAATTAATGATCGAAAAACCACCAAAAAATTACGCCACAAAAGTTTTCGTACACTTAAAAAATTCAATAATGAGACCAAATTGGTTGGGATGAGAGAAAATTCAACATTTTTTGTTTCGGTGGATGTATAATAGTTTGAAGAAGAAAAAAAATGAGGAACTTAATCTCAAGAATTTAGTTACAACAATAACACTTCCACCTCCATGTTTCAGCATGAAAGTGGAGGTGTAAATCGGCTTCAGGCAGTAGCGCAGCGTACCCCCCCCCCCCGGGGGGGGGGGGGGAATTACTATAGAAGGCCCAAAGCCTATGTTATGTTATGGTTTTGGAATCCCTTGTGAGATCCGTCTAGGGGCCCAAAACCTGACTTTGCAGGGGGTGCCTAACATACTCTGTTACGCCACTGGCTTCAGGTTTTAGGTAATTTGATAATTTTTGAATCATGAGCTCTATTTAAATATTTTAATAAACAATTTGAAATTATCCACCCAAAATCTGGATACTATAGACGCATTCATTTTTTAACAAGATAATGACACCAAGCGCAACTCTCAATGTACACCGCTAGTGTACATTGAGTATAGCTGTTCCAAATTCTGAATATACCTCCTAAATTCCCTGATTTAAGCCTAGTAGAACTTGGTTTTAAAAAAAGAAAACTCGACATATAAAAAACGATAATTACAGAAGAATGGAGGAACATTGAATACAGAAATTATATATACAAAAAACTGATGGGATCTATACTCAAACTCAGTGGCGCAACAGCCCATGAAGGCCAGGGCCTACTGTGCCCATTCTAGTATACGTGATCTTTAGGCGCTGAGGTACATGAGCAGATTTCACGATCAGGTGGTCAGTCTGAAGCGAGACCCCCAGTACTTAAGTCCCCAAGCAAGCTTGGTACTCATTTATCTACATACTGCAGTAGGGATGAAAGGTTGAATCGACCTTGTTCAGCCAGGAAATAGAACCCAGACCTGTGGTGCGGAAGCGCGAAACGCTACCAATCGACCACTGGGCCTTCATGAAATCTATATCAAGACGTTTAAAAGTTATTGTGGACGTTAAAATATATCCTACTAAGCATTAAATTAAGAAAAAAAAATACAATATTTAAAGCTATGTGGAGATTTTTTTAAAGTGTATGTAGTCCTTTGTAGCATAATTTTGTAGTAGTTTCTTGATTATTAATTTTTTTAAATAATAGTTATATTATGTTTTAAAAATTAGTTATATTATTCCATTAATAAGAACAATTGCAGATATCATAAAAAAAAATTACAATTCTGATACATTATTTTTTATAAGTCAAAAACATTAATTTTTTTAAAAAATTGCAAGTGTACGAACATTTTTGTGGGCCACTGTATATATTACAGTATTTTCTAGCATTTTTCATGTTATTCGGTAAGTATAATTTTGTACAATAATAATGCATATTCGAAAAAATGAAAAACAATCACTACTCATTGTTATGTATTTTTCTTATATATATATTTTTTTATCTATTTTACGTCTAAACGGACCAAAATAAACAGTTATATACTAATATTTACCTTAAGGAACATTATGTTCCTCTGTAAAGGTTAAACTTTAATTCTTCAAACGTAATTCACAATTATATGATCTGTTTTATTTGAAACCCTTCTTTTGTTTTTCTAAAGAAATTTTAATACAAGCAAATGAATTACAAGGTTTTTCCTAAGACATCCAAATGGTATAATATAGACTGCTTCAGTCTGAATTTAAATATCACTCGAAGTCCACTATGAGTGGAGTAGTATAGAATGTTCAAATGTTGTCCTCACATCTGTGGTTCCAAAATATGTGATCGGTCATGAATAAATTTTGTAAGACTAATTCAAAATCAAACTTTCCAGTATTCGGAAATTCATTTTTCAGGACCGTTTGAGCTGTGTTTCTTTTTTTATATAGATGATAGCTCGACTTACAAGTTTCATCAAAAACATTTTAATTTTATTACCACGATTGATGTTTGAAAGATTATTCCACCGTCTAAACATATTTATAAGAAGATTATGAACAGTTATATTAATGACTATCCGCCATTTTTTGACTTTTCCTTCCTTTAAAATATCTAAATATACATTTATAAACTGCGGAATTTCAGAATTAACGTGCAGTGAAATGATGCATGAAAATTTTGTAACAAGCACTTCTAATTTGAACTAAAAATAACCTGCTATTGAAGCAGATTACATATTTTTTTAAAGAAAGAATTATTTTTAAAGCATTTGAATTATTGATTTCAGAAGCAACAAAGAGTTTCCTTCAGTGAATCGTAGAATAATTTCATAATTGTCCCAGAAGTGGATATCAAACACACCAAACAATTGTCTTATAAATCAAACTTTTCTTTTTGTCAAATCTTTTTCTGTAAATATAAGTACATCTCTTAACTCTTCCATTTTTTTTCTTAGAAACATAATATATATTATTATTTATGTACTCATTGATATATATATTTATATATATGAAGGCATATATTCACATACATATATAGATATATATTAGCTGACCCGGTCACACGTTGCTGTGGCTTTGTTTTAATACGTTGATTTAATATTATTCTCAACTATTCATTGCAGTCAAATTTATTTTGACTTAACGATTTTGGAAAGTTGAATTTAAGCATAAAACAAAATAATTTTTTTTTAATTTTGCATTTTATTCATCTCTAATTTTATAAATGAGGTTAATAGCGTTGCTTTTTAGCAATTTTTAATATTATTTTTATCATTCTAAATTATAACAATAAATAATGCTTATATAATTAATTGCTAATCGGTGCCAAATATTTTTTGGTAACTTGTTTTTGGCTCTGTGGTTTTCCCGCATGTAAGTATGCAACATATATGGATCCATGCGATAAACATGGATTGTCTAAGTCCAAGCCCCAAATTGACATTGTTTGGCTTTGAGATTTATTTATGGTCATCGCGAAAGCCTAACGAATTGGGAATTGAAACTATTTGAATGGTATTGCAGATTCTGACGGTATCAGTGGAACAAGTTGCAACAGGACGAATTCTCCTTTAAACTGTGCAATCGAAATGAAGAAAAAATCGAAAGAAGAACAATCGAAATGAAGATTCCCGGTATAATTCTTTTAATGACCAAACGTGTACCATTACATAATCTAGGTGTATTTAAGTTACGCAGCAGAATAACCAGTGAACCACAATCTTCAACTGAAGATTGTGAGGTGGCATTCCTAATATATCGAGGGAATTCAAAAATATTAGTTTCGTTTTTATCAACAATAGTGTTGATTGAATTAAAAGACATTAGATCACCAGGCAGCACCTCTGTATTTGGAAGATTATTTTATCAACATCAGCATTTTTTTTTCTACCCAAGTAACACAATTACAGAGCCAGTCTCTCCCATTACCTAGATAATTAAACAGTATATCCTGGAAGACACTCTCAATCAGTTCCTTTTTTATCTGAACAACAGTACAGAAATTGCCTGGCAATTTGATACATTGTGCATTTAGATGCAGTTGTATTTCATTGTTTCCAATATCCAGCAGATGGTTAGAAAATATTTGCTTCGACTGATTATCTTGCAATTGAACTCACGTGTTTATGGTCAATCGAAGTGTTTCAACGTTTCGCCATAAAAACGATTGTTTAAAACTTACGTTAATCTCGTGAGCAAAAATAGATCAAGGAATGACTTGCCATGTCTGTCGTTAATCACCAAACAGTAATAGGACAGCACATCGAATATTTTTTCGTTGCCGTTTAAATCTTACAAAGTTCTCTGTAAAGCTTCAAGTGAGTGTTTATGGGCCATAGCATACTCATTGTAGATTGTGATTAAACTCCTTTGCAATACCGTAGCCATTCCGCTCTTTTTTTCAATATAATATTACACATGGTGCAAGGTTTCTCATGAATGTCTAATGGCAGCTGGAATGCTGAATGTGCATTTGTCCACCATTTAACAAAGTAACAGCAATGCCTGAAGACGCAATTGCCAATACAATTTTCTGTTGGTCGTATTTTCGTAAGGCTACGCCTGAAAGTTTAGGGAATAAAAATACGGACGCGGGACTCGAACGCAAAGCGATTTGACCTAATTCCGGCAATATCCAGAAAAATTTAGGGAGTATATGAAATCCGAATCCAGATTCTCGTTCCCAATCCCAAGATGCACCCAATGCTCACTTTTGGTGCCCCTGCTTTTGCAAGCTCGGTCCCTGAAGGAACGGGCAGTGCTATCATCCGACAAAGTTATTGGAGTTTCTAAAGTCCGATTTCAGATTCTTGTTCTCCATCCAGATAAACACCGAGGATTAACACAGGAATTTCTCGAATTGGATTAAATATTCTGATCGGCCATCTCAAAATACGTCAGGGACCCACTTTTTGTGTCTCTACGTTTGCAAGTTAGACTGACATTGCTGTCCGCGCGTATTACGGTCGTCCGGCATTATTCGATAAAGTTACCAGAACACCTAAAATCCGATTTTAGATTCTCCTTCTCCACTCCGAAACACACACGGGACTGAATTTCGGTGCCCTAGCGCTTGCAAATTCAGTCTTTAGAGGGAATAAAAATTCGTCAGTGGGATTCGAACACGAAGCCATTCCACCTAATTTCGGCAATATCCTGCAAATGTAGGAGAGTTTCTGAAACCTTATTTCAGATTCTCATTTTCCACCCCTAGACGCAACCTGGGACTACTTTTGGCACCCCTGAGCCTGCAAGTTCAGTCGCTAGAAAGAGGCATTATGCTTGTCCGGCATTATCCGGCAAAGTTACGGGAATTTCTAATATCTAATTTCAGAATCTCATTCACTATCCCAAAAATGATTAGAAAAGTACTTATCCATCTTGAAGAATTTTGTGGAAAGCTCCTATCACGCGGTTCACGTAATAGACTGTCGTTCAGAATTATCCGGCAAATTTGCGACCATTTCTTATATCGGATATCAGATTCAAATTGCCCGACTCAAAATACGCTCGGGATCAAGTTTTCGCGTTCCAAGGCATTTAAGGTAAGCGTCTGCCAGGGTATTTCTAAAATACTGTCATCCAGCACTATCCGGTAAAGTTACCACAATTTCTTATATCGGATATCAGATTCAGATTGCCCGTTTCAAAATACGCCAGTGACCAATTTTTCACGCTCCATGGCTTTTAAAATAAAGCCCTACCAGAAAGTGTCTAAAATACGGTCATCCGGCATTGTCCGACAAAGTTACGGGTATTTTGGCGATTCAATTCGAAATTCAGATTCCACGCCCCAAAATACACCAGGCACTAACTTTTTATGCACCTTGGTTCACAAAATCCGCATCTGCAGGCACACACGCATTCCAACATTTTTCAAATTTTCCCGTTTCCCGGATGCTACGCATTTTCGGATATAAAAAATTCCGGCAAAATTATTTCAAAATCGGTTGAGTTGTTTCGGAGTCCATCGCGAACAAACACTGTGACACGTAATTTATATATATAAAGATATATTCGTATAAATGTATAGAAGAAAAGCAATTCACACACTCATTCACTTACCCACTCACTCATCATAATATTGTTACGTAGATCCGAGGGTTCGTGGATTTTATGCAGAACAATCACAATGAAAATAAACAGTTCTTCAAGAGCGATGAAAATTTATTATCAAAAATCCAATCCTTTAAATACAGGATTCAGCAGCGATATTCACAGGGTAAATCTCCGAAGGTCTTTACACCTTCAACAGCAATCAAACACAATAACCAGTGTTTAAAAATACACGTATGTAAAGGATTATTCCCAAGAACAGCCGAGCTAAACGCGCTAGTCAAAACAATCCTCACTACTCGCTGGTTTAATCAAAACTCATCTCGCCGTCCCGGCGAGCATCTTATTTATAGGCGCGACAGAAACTTCCAGAAATATAGCCGCTCGTGACATTAGTGGAGAGATCCACTACTTTCTAGAAGATTCCAGAGGGTTCCGAACTCGCCAAAGTCATCGCGTTCAACGTGGTCGCCAAAGTCGCCAACGTGATCGCCAAAAATGATGCCAACTTGGCTCTACCGCCAAGATTTCACCAAGTTCTCATTGAATCGCCATTATAAAGTAAGGGGCGGCATTGCTTGTGAATGGTACAATTTTAACATGAAATAAACATAACATAGAGTAATATAAATACATTAAACACTCAAATACAAATTATTTACACTATTTACACAAAATTCGTAACAATATCTTCAGAACTATTAGACCTACAGGCTTGAAATTTGGCACGAATATTCCTTTTAATGGTTAGAGATTCTCTAAGAATGAGGTTGTCAAAAGCCGACTACCAAGGGGTGTTGCGGGGGGGATATAGACTAATATTCTCGTTTTTGAACTACTTGACTTACAGATTGGAAATTTGGTAAGCTTGTTTTTCTTTTGTTGAGAAGAGACCCGTGCTGCTAAGAACGGCTTTTGTGGAAATAAATTCTAAAGGGGAATTGCGGTGAAGAATGGAATTGTGAAGGCATTATAATTAAAGATGTTCCGTTTTTGAACTTTTAGACTTACAAACTTGACATTCTGCAATTTCTTTCTTCTGTTGAAAAGAGAACCACTAAGAACCAGTTTTATAGAAATCCCCACCCAAGAGGGATTGCAAGGGAGTTATATATAGACAAAATTTCCTGTGTTTGATCTATCAGACTTACAGACCTTAAATTTGGCAATCATATTTGTTCTGTTAAGGCTGTCTTCGCTGAGTGTTAAGGGATAGGACCCGAATTCGGACTATTTTTTCACATATAAAAGTACTCGAAGATTAATATTATATTCTAGCTTCGCTATCCTATAGAAAACTTCTTATTTATCATACTAGTCATTTTAAATCTAGTTGACTCCTATTTTCTGGTCTAAAACGTGTTTCGTATTTTTTCTCCTATGCTGTAATACTAAATCAGATATCCTTTTACATGTTAAGAGGAAAAATTAATTATTTATGGAATATTTTGAAATTTTAAGAATGCTACAATCATATGAATTGCGAAGTTGCGAGTTTTTATGAAAATTAAGTCATTTTTCTGTCTCTCTCTCTCTGAAAATGTACTCCGTGTTTAGTTTAGGCCTTCATACAATTGGCAAAGACAACCTTAAATAGAAATCATCTGACAACGGGGTTTTGCAAAAATCGACTCCCAAGGGTCTTGTAAAGTTACGGGGGCATTATAGATTTCAAAAAATTCCGTTCTTGAACTATTTGACTTACAGACTTGGAATTTGAAGAAATCGACAATATGGGAAGAGGTATAGGGCTGTAAATAATAAATATACTTCAGTTTTAGAAATTAAATTCCTGTCTTTTTTAAATCAAGATGCGATGTGCTATTAAGAATATTTTTCATTACCATTCGAATGCTTAATAACAATAGCCTGAAAATAATGTATTGTGTCACAAAGTCGTGAAATACCCAGCGAAGTGGGCAGATAACGGCTAATTGTGGGGGATAGTGTCTAGGCGTAAAGTGAATTTTGAACAAAAAGAAAACATTGTAGCCAAGCAATTGTACCACAAGCAATTATTTATTAAAATAACGAAAATTAAGGATCACATTATTTACAAAAAAGATAAAAGACAGTTTGAATAGAGAGCAGGATTCATCTGTGAGATGGATATACCAAACATGGTTAGGCCTAAAATAGGGTCTGCTTTTGTTTTGAGACGAAGCACATAAACTCACTCGTTCATGGTCAGTGTAAAAAGAGATAATTCAGGAGCCATATAGCGCCTGACGTCATCGCGCACGAATTCTTTCATTGGACATTAAAATGCATCTAGACTTGATATGGTTTGATTGGCGTCGCCATCTCTTACAATCGAAATTGATTACACATATTATTATTGATTACACATATTGGAAATTTAAAACATTGTAATCAATTATTTGAAACTAATCTAATACTATGTGTCCTACACAGTGGCGCACACAAGGGGGTGGGGGTCCTGGGGATCCGGACCCCCAAAGCACTTGATTTTTTTCCGATTGATTATAATTCTAAGTATATAGTACGTAAAATTTAACTAAGTATTTGTTATTCATGATTAATTTTATTAATTAATGCTAATTATT
>BMAV01012289.1:240640-270296 GCA_019973955.1 Trichonephila inaurata madagascariensis | reverse complement strand
ATATATATATATATATATATATATATATATATATATATAATCTCAAATTTCTTTTAGGCAAACAAACTATCTGATCATTTAATCACATGTTTTGAAATTTTTAACTGTGTATCATAACGGTGAGAAAAGTATAATCGCCACGAAAATGGAATATTACGTTTATATTTGATTAAAATCCCAAATCTGAAAGCGGCAGGTGTTAGATATTTTTTAGTGATAAAAATTATCATTCGACGAGTTGTGTTTATTGATATTCAACGTTTATTGATTACACATATACAAATACACTAATTGTTCATCTGGAACTGAGAGGGGGGAAAGAGCCACATACACAAATATTATAATTTCTTTTTCTCTCTCTTGGAACCCTTTATAAAAATGATATTTTTAAATGCAACGAACAAGAAATTACAATCATAGGAATGTGTAAACAGTGAAAATAACTGTGCAGGACAGAGAATAAATTGAGAATGTACCCGTATATAGAAGAAAAGCGTCTTACTCATTCATCGGGAGATATCCGAAACTGTTATACATAAAGACTTTAAATTTGGGTAGCATGTTTCTTTTGTTGAGTAGAGATTTTCAAAGAAGGTATTTGTGAAAATCGACTCTCGATACTGAAGAAGATTGCAAGAACGTTACATAAATTTTTTTTTGTCTTTGAGCTGTTAGAATACAAAGAACTAAGAATGCGGGGTTTTCGGAGTGGGAAGGGTTATGGGAGTGTGAAAGATAAGTATACTTCTGTTTTAGAAATGCAAGCCTTGTCCTTTTTAAATCAAGAAGCGAAAACAAGGAGAGTGTTTTTTCATACAATAAAAAAACTTATTGCTAAAACTTAGATATATCTCTCAATAACTTAAAGCAATACATAATCATACATCACAAAATACCCATCGAAGCAGACGGATAATAGCTAGTGCACCTTTAATCTCTCTCAAAATGATAACGAATGAAATAAGGAAATTAGAAATTATATAAATATAATATTTACATATTCTAAAAGCATACAAAGTTATGAAATTAAAAATTTTTGTACTTCATCACTGTGAAATTATTTAGCATGCATAACTAGAACCATGATCAGGGGCATCTTGAGGCATGGGCCAACTGAGCCTGGACCCAGGGACTGGAATGCAATGGGGCCCCGTCTCATTTTCGACTCAGCCTTAATAAAATCATGATTCGAATAATTTCAATGGTCAAATGTTCTGCGTGGTTGTATTATCCGAAAAACCAGGAATTTCGTATGATATGTCAACTGGCTACATGTGATGACAGTGGTCCATGTATAGGCCTAGGCCTACCACCATACACCATCATTACCCATTTAGTCAAAAGGCGGTAGTCGGTCAAGCCGATCTGTGCGACTGTAAGTCACACACATTTATTTACTTCGGGTTGTTGTTTGTTCAAGTATTTGGAAATGTATGTGAGCTGTTTACTTTTATGGATCATAGGCGAGACCTTCATTTATGTAGGAGCCCAGGGCCTCAAGAAATCTTAAGACGTCCCTGACCATGATATCGATATATCCATATAATTAAGTAAAATGAATCCAGATTAAAAAAATAATAAACTGCAAAAATTAAGTAACCGTAAAATTCTGTTGATAATTTTATTTTCACATGTAGTTTGATTATCCCAAGCAACCTTATACTTCAAAATCCGTAGTGCTTGCAAAAAAGAACTTCCTGCAAGTTCTTTACATATGTATTTAGTCTGTCTGTATGAGAGTATATACGTTATACGGTACATAAAGTTTTAAAAGGATCGAAATATATGCAAGTCTAGGAACCCCACGCCCCGAAAGATTTATAACGTATCTTTCCCTTATATGTAATTAAATAAATAAATAAAATATGATCATTTTTTTAGATGACACAAATAGTATGTTAAAAAACCATTACATTTCTTGTATAAATGTCTTATCATCTTAGAAGATTTAAAAGAACAATGTCCCATTGACATCTAAATGAATTAGAAACATGAATGGAAAATTGATACTTCCTATAATTCTGAATTTTCTCTTATAACGATGAACAGTCTCTTGAAAATTTTCAAAAAAAATCATTAAGCCATATGATTGTTCAATACTAATTCTTCTCACAAAGGTGTAACATGCATAATTTGTGTAGTTTAATCATCTCTGTATAAGTCAAGTAAAGCTTCATTTATACATTATTTTGAAATTTCATTGATTTGTGATTTTGCAATTTTTTTCATTGTTCTGATTTTATAACTTCATTGTTTTACACATGTTGCTTCACTGTCTTGTTTTTGTTGTTTAATTTTGTAATGTACTTGTTCATCTTTGGTACTCATTTGTTGGATTTTTGTCATTTCATTTGTTCCGTAACTTTTATTTTGTTGTTTATCCTTTAATTTGTCTGTTTTATTTTGTTTGCTTTACTTACTTCTGTGAGCTACGTGTGATACTTGTGGGTGTTTGAGAATTACTTTATCTGTCTTCAATAATAAAAAATATTACTGATGTGCCTTTTTTTTACATCTGCAAGAACTGCACTTGACAGAGAAGTTACAACAGTAAAACTAATTTTACAGCCTCTCTGTGATCGGCCGTTGAGTGAACTGTGGTTTTCTCCAACTCTGGCTATTGCTGTCTGCTGTAAAGCTCTTGTTTCTGCTTCTGTGAAACAATGAAATGCTTTTCTTTAGGATCTCCATGATAAAAGCAAAGCAGTTGTCTTGCAGGATCCTGTCCCATTTCAGTATCTTTGGAAATAAGCCTGCAAATAAGAAAGGGTGCGTGATTTATCAGACCCATTTTGAGGAGGTTTGTTGTAGTTCTGCTGCTTCAAAGTTTAATATTGATGATAAAGAACTTTTATACATATCCGAACTAACAGAAAAAAACAAGTAAAAAACCCTTGTGTGATACCATGCTCAAACTCCAGGCAAAGTGCAGTTGCTGTTTTCTAAATGACTACCAAGCACGACTGCCTTTATGCTCACTTGGACTGGGATCGTCAGCAGCCCCACTTCTCCCCTCTGCTGAAGTGAGATTGTAATGAATGCGGCCCACCTTTTTCTTTGCCCAACCTTCAAGAAAATTTTTATTTAATTCCGTTATTGCAACGCAAGGGAACTCTCATTTTGCTTAAGACTAATATTTTTCTGTGAAAAAATATTCATTTGATATTAATCAGTCTCATTCTAAGAATGCTTTGCTTGTTATGCTCAACACCCCCATCCTCCAGACCTACAGGAAGAATTAATTGAGGTCGAGTTCCTGCCACTCGACTTCACTCTATTACTCCAGCCAATGGATCGTAAGGTTATTGTTAATTTTAAGGAGTTCCATATGTTAAGGTACTTCACAGTAGTTACTTTGTGGTGCATGTAGGGACTAATCTCACTTTTAGAAAGTTTCAAAAATATCTTTTCCACATCCCTGCCTACCTCAGGATGATCAAAATAAGGGCGAAGGGGTTACCAAGTGAACCTCCGCTTCTGCTTAGAAGAAATATTGGCTGTAGAGTGCTGTAAAATATGGCCTGGAGGGGTTTGGAATTATACTCGTGGAGTCTGTATTCAACAGGGTTGTGTCTTTGATCAAGATCATGAGAAAACCATCATATCGAACAGCTTATAAAAGGGCATATTTCAGAGCTGGCTACTAAAGAATTTATGGAGTTGCATTGTGTTTCCCTGTAAGAAATTTAGGAGACGAATTTATGTGGGATAGGGTTGGTAGCAGTAGGACAATTATCTTCTGATGCAATAACAGTATATTATTTAATGATAATGATATATATTATGTGCACTAATTTTTATGAAGTCACAAAACACAAAAGCCCCTGCGGGAAAATCCTAACTCTTTCTAGTAAAATGTATTAAGGTATCCGACTACTTTCGGAACCGTGATTTTGCAAAAGCATATAAATGGGTAATATTTATGATATTTAGCGTCACTTAGATTAGAAAATGTATATAAAACTGTTTTAAGAATAGTATTACAATAAAAAATTATTTAAGTACAATATTTCGACCAAAAATGAACACAGAATGACCCATTTTGAAAATATTCTCCTTTTGTGAAAAATGCTTCTATTATAATAATATTTTGCCTGTATATAGCTCAGATCTCTGTACAGAGGCTCAACTAGAATTATTGAAATATATAACTTAGAAGTGGGATTATCCATATTTTACGACAACAGAGGGGAGAAATTTTAAGAAAATAACGCCGATAATTATTTCAATTGGTTGTAACTCTGAAAATAATGTGAATTTTTCAAAAATCATAGTTGAGCCTCTGTATAGAGGTCTGAGCTATATACAGGAAAAATATAAATACAATAGAAGCATTTTTTACAAAAGGAGAACATTTGGAAAAAGGTTATTCTAAGTTAATTTTTTGCCAAAATATTGTATTTAAATAATTTTTTTTATCGTAATGTCCTTAAAACCATTTTATACTTGTATTCTAATCTAAGTGACACTAAATATCATGAAAATTATACATTTATGCACTTTTTTAAAATCACAGTTCCGAACGTAGTCGGATACCTTAAGTATATCATAAACAATAAATTATTTCAATTCGTTTTGCTTTCTGCAAATCGAAATAGTATTTCATGTTAGTTAATTTTGTGATAGAACAAAAGATGAAGATTTTTTTACTCTAGGAGTTAACACAATGCATTGATAATTTTCTTCCAAAAAAGATTTTACTTAATTTTTAGGAGAGGGTATTTTTTTCACCACGTAACATATAATTCCATTTCGCATTAATTTGTGTGGGAAAAATTGTTTCTTTTAAAGAGTATTTTGAGTAACAAGTAAAATTCTGGAATGAATTACGCTCGTTAAACTAGATTCCATTAAATTCTATCCAACACATCCGCGAAACTGCAGTGGACTTTTCGAAAGTACAACTGACATTTTTGGGAAGTAAATATTGAATAAGATGTTTTAAGGTCACAGTTTCTCTTTTGCTGTCATATGATTCTAAGTATATATCCAAAAAAATATTCCCTCAAACACGCTTGACAATCTGGTCAAAAATGATGTGCTTGTTTTTTTAAAAAACTTGATATATCATTCCACCAACATATTCATTCTTAAAAAAACAATGTCTGAGTAATATATGAATAAATAAGGGACTAATGAAATAAATAATGAATGCTAATAAATGCTAATGAAATAAATAATTTTTTATGTAATTAGTATTTTGCCAAATGTTTTCAATGAATCTAATTTAGGAGTCGAGAAAACTGCCTTATTGCTAGCCTTAAATTGAATCGTGTTTATTTATCTTTCAGATATTTTCTGTCTTCGTAAATACCCTTTTTCTTTAAAAGGGCAGTTATTATGCTTTCATTTATGCATCGAGGAAGATAGTAGAATAATATTATTACTTTAAAATCCTTCTATATCATTTTTTAAAATATTTTTCTATCCTTGAGAAGAGATAATTAAGCATTCAAATTTTGACTTTTAAAAAGTCCCAAAAGAGAACATTATTAACTTGGTCAATTATCAAACTTCTCCATTTCTAAGAAATCTTACTCAGTACTTTTTTATTTATATAAACCAAAGGTATATACTTGATTTCGTCATAAATATCTCTGAAATATTTCGAAAATTCCGAATTTTTTAACTTACAACCGCGTTTTTGCTTTTAAGAGAGCTTTAAAAAACAAATGATAGCAAAATTATTTAGCAGACGGAAAACATTGAATAAAATCAGATAAAAATACATCACATTATCGTAAATAACAAATGCTCAAAATTAACAGGTGTTAAATTTGAAAGGGAAAATACCACTATAATTCTAAATTTTTACCTGGCATTTCTCCCCCTAGATCCAGTTTTATTACGTCAAATAACGTAGAGACATTTGATTGGTTGAATAAGCGGTTTATCAGCGAGTAACATATTTTCCGTGACGAACTCGTTTCTTTTGCTTTCATGTTGGCAGTGGAGGTAGTTGTACCTGGATACCTGGTTCGTTTACGTGCATAATTTTCTGTCTTACCGAAATTTCTTACATAAAATATGCCAATTAAAAGGAGAACCGGGAGTAAAAATCCTCCTATTTTCAGTAGCGAATTTTTAATTCAAAATCATGCCGATATTGTATCATGCCTGGCCATGGTATTTGTCATCGGCCTGCTTTTTCAGGTAAGAAAATTTATGTGTCTTACGTAGACTAAAATTCTTGACCTAAATATCTTTTATAGTTGAATACGTGTTCATTTGAATTTCATTAAAATTTTGTTTTAAGTTCTGTTGTAGAATCGTGTTGAAATTGATATTGTGATTGTATGAAGAAGTAATCAAACGTGGCAGTAAGAATCAAAAACATATTGTGAAATATATCCTACTGATAATATCAGTTTTATCTTATAAATATTACATTCGATCGTTGAATTAGTGTACTGATTAATAAATTGAAATTTACAATTGAAAATTTTGCTGTTTGTTTGCATTTCGCCACAGCCGGGAACATCAACCATATGCGATCAATTAGAAAAATGTTATGCTGTCAAACGATTAGATTGTTGAACCTAGTTGAAATTTACAATAATCCGTTTCATACGTTTTTGTGACAAAACTACTTTTTCAATTCTCTGAAATTGTTCTATTTTAAATACTAAAGTAAATATAGATGCATATTTACATTCCAGAGTTTGTAACATTTTTAGATAACATGTAAATATGTATGAAATCAAGTTTATAAAACAGAGATTTCAAATTGATCATCATTGAGCCAAATCTCTCAAGCTTTTGATTCAGTTTCTAAAAATAGGTTTAAAAGTTAAAATTCTGACAGAAGTATCTGAATTTCAAAAGTTTTGCTTAAAACCTTCATTTAAGACATTAACAAGAATAATAATTTGTTGGAGCTTTTCTTGTTGAAAACTTGTTTTAATTGATTGAATAATTATCTACTTAGTTCTTAATGGGGAAAATACTTATTTGGAAGGGATATAAATATTGTTTAATGTTGTACAGATTGCTATTAAGGTTGATGATGACAAAGGAATGGGAAAGGTTGATGAAGAACCCATTGGAGATTTTTTTTGTAATGAATTTTAGGTACACAAAGTAATTCTTTTTTTGTCTATGTATTACACTTTTTTTTCATTCTTTTTTATTTTGCTTATAATGTTTGTAAATACTTTGAAAAATCTTGCATCTCTTTAACTAAATGTCATTTTTCAACTTCACTTCTTAATATGTCAACCAGTTTAAATAATTAAGTTGATAATTTTACATCTTTATGCTAAATTAAATGCATTATATATCAAATTTATTAGTTTATACTTGCGTATTAGCATCACCGCAGCAGAATTGGCACCATGCAAATCGCACCTTGATATCATATTTAACATATTTGATATTTAAAGAAAAAAACAATTACTGATTGTAGTGGAAAATGGCATGATTCCCATTGTATAAATTTGGCTGTGATGATGCAAATACATAAGTATTGTTTTAATATGCAAATGAAGAAAAAGCTGATGATAGATCACATTATTTGCTAAATTGGCCATAACATGAATCAGATTTATAATCTAGATCCAAGTGTTTGTAAATGGAATAAATTGGGGAAGATACAGTTCTCATACTAATGGGATAAATATATTAATGAATTGTTAATTATATTTAGCAAAAAAGAATCCAAGAAACAGTCTTCCATTCTACTATAGGAAGTCAATGCTGTTTGATTAGTTGAATGTGTGTGGTAAATCACAAAATATTGCTGTCTTCCTTAGATGAAATGTGGCCTACTGTAACCATTTCTAGTTTGCTTCATAGAAATTCATTAAAATTAGTAATAAATGAAACTAGATAATTTTTACCTGTTCTGCGAGTCATTCCCCCAAATGTTTGCTTGAAGAAATTCATGTCTAGTTAACTAAATAGTATGAAAAAATTGAATCAAATTAAATTATTCTCTTATTGTTAATGTGATATTTTTTATGTATGCTCAAATACTACATGAAATCCATTTTGGATAACTTCTGAACATATAAAATTTTATCTTGTCAGCTTTATTTTTTCTTGTTTTATTTTAGGTATCAGCTCCACTGGCATCTGTATTTGTTGTAATGCAACACAATGTGACAGAAGGTGAACCTAAATATTTTTTAGTTTTCCTATTTTAAACCAGTTTTCTTTCCTCTAAAACCTTTCAATTGTTTGATACTCTTAAAATAGACGTGGAATAGATGAAAGTCAATGACCTATATATCGGTGTAGTCATTTGGGTGAACTTTTCTCACGGAGTACTGCTTATATTGACTTTTTGCTTTAACATGTTGAAGAAAGGGAAAAAATTATAATTTATTTTAATTATTAGTTTCTATTTAAATTATAATTTAAAAAAAAATTAAGTTTATATTTTAAAAATGAAGAATATAATTTTTCTTTAAAATATATATCTTTTAAATATGCATAATAGTATTCATTTTCTAAATTTAACTCTGCCTAGTAGGAAAGTTCCAATATAAGTAAATTTTAGTATAGAAATGTTTCTTTAAATAATCGATTTTGAAACGATAAGTAATTTTATTTGATACCTTTATGTATTTGACTTTTTCGTAGTAGATATGGAAAAATATTCTGCAATTATTTTTCAAACCCTCGTTATGGAAAATGACTATTATATATGAATATATAAAGTATTTTATGTAATAAATTTTTTTTAATTATGTGAATATTAGTGACATAAAAGAAAAGTAAACATACTTTACAGGGGCTGAGTATCAAGGTACTGAATTTTTTAAAAAGATATCCATTTCATTTTACATCAATTTTTTTGTTTGTTTATGTATAGATATGTATTGCAGGGTGGTGTAAACATTTTTAATTCCTTGCAGCTGTTGAACCTACTGATACAGTGTTGTATACATATGGACGTCAAGATGTTTGTGTCATTTCATTTTACTTCCTTATTGCAATTGTGATGCATGCCATTCTCCAAGAATATGCTTTGGATGTAAGTAAAATGTTTTTTTTTAAACTTCTGTTTTTAGATGTTTGTGTGATTTTAACAAATAATTTCCAAGTGTTCTTTTTTCCTACTTGATTTGCACTGGTATTTTGTTGGCTTTATGTATTTATTAATTGCAAAATTATTCAATTATTTTTCAAAAAAAAAGAAAATGGCATCATTTTATAAGTAATAAATGTATATATCATGACTGTCTTTTCTTAATTTTTTTCTTCTGTACACGAAATAATCTTACAAAATAATTAATAATCCTATTAAAATTAATTTTATTGCAAGATACAATTATATTTTGCCAAGTCTTTTATAAAGCTAAAAAGTTGTAAATTTTGATAATTTGAGTTTCAAATATGGAAAACACAATGGAAAATTTATTGAAAATATTATCTTGTGCATGTGATTTGTAAGATTTTATTCTAAAGTATGGAAACTTAATTAGTCATTATTTTTTACAAATAAACTTAAAGTATGATCTACTATGAAAAGTATGCTAGCAAATAAGGATTCTTTAAGCTTGGAAGTTTCTAATATAAAATTTTGTATGTAATTAACATTTTTAGGTTTCAAACTTGCAGTGTGATTTAATATTTATCTAAAATATATATGTTTTGTACTTTTAGTTTCTTGTATTGTCTAAATAAATATTGCATGTTTGTTTTGTTTCTTTTTTAGAAACTGAACAAGAAACTTCATCTGTCAAAAATGAAACACAGTAAATTTAATGAATCTGGCCAGCTGTTGGTGTTTTACCTAATTTCTCTAATTTGGGGTGGTGATATAGTATTAAGAGTGAGTTATTTAATAATTTGTCAATTATATTTTATTTCCAGTTTTTAATGTACATGCAAGTTTAAGGTCGTATGATTCCCTAAAATTTCAAAGGTTGAAGTAATTTATGTACAATATAATAAGCATATGTTGTAAATAAAGAGATGCTGCAGAAAACTGCATTAAGAAGCAAATAATTGATGTTAATGTGATAGTTGTGCTATGTTAGTTTGATGTAGAGTAGATTATAAATCTTTGAATAATTAGGATTTCAATTAAAAAATACTAAAGCTTTCTTCATATCTTTTTTTTGTCTGGTTCACTGTAGCAATGATATAAAACAGCTTTTGAAAGAGATTAATGAGTACAATTCACTAAGTTGTATTGTATAAAAAATCATTTTTATATTGGCAAATGAAAAGACATGTTTAACAAATTAAAAGCAAAGAAGTGTGTTGTATCAGGAGTAATTATATATTTTTATTCAAAGTGCTAAAATATGTGAAATCTGTTATTAAATGTAACATCTCAGTAATTTAAAGACACATTTTTCTGGTATGTTTCATTCCTTCCCCAAAGCATCAACCAACACTAAATATAAAATTTATGAATACCTTACATAGTTTCACTCATCTTTTACTTCAATTATAAGCACTTTAATAATATTTTTAGCTAACTATTGTTGCTGTCTTTTTTTTAGAAGTAGGTTATGCTCAATACTTGCATATTTGATGAGCTGCACACTGTAGAATGCTATATTTCAATTTATGTATAATACAAGTCTTTGTGTGACATGGTTTTTTTCAGTAGAAAAAAGCACATAAAATGCAGACATGTATTATATTTACAAAACTTCTGTTAGTTCACCATTTTGTTCATTTTTATAACTGTTTAAGGATATTATTCTATTTTGAAGTTTCTTTTATGATTTCACACAATTATCTTGATTTTCAAAAAATGGAAATGAAAGCTATTGTTTCTTCCCTCTTGTTAAAAATATAATATATTACTGCTAAATGAAAATGTAGATTGTCATAATATTATGATAAAAATAAATTTGCCCCTATTAAAAAAAGAGTTTGTATTACCAAGAACCTCATTAGATTGTGAATGGAGAAATTTTTAAGATCATGATATTTTTTTCTTTGTCTTTTTGAGAATACTTATATGGAAAAACATAGAAAGATGTATACAAAAAAAAATATGTATTCTTTTTGTGTCCTTTTTGTATTAATGGTCATATTCATGAACTGAACCAGTGTTGTTGAGTTATGGTTTTGAACCCTAATACACCTCTGAAGATCCAACAAGTAAGAAGGATTGATGCATGTTTAATCTGTCGAGGCTCAAAGTCCTCATGTGTGTGATGTGGAAGTTTGGAGTTTGGGGTATCAGCTCAGGTATTGTGCTTATCATTTGACTGAGATTCAAAATTACGAGGTCCATCACTAATAGTCCTAGGTTAATTAGTTTAAGATCAATCTAATAGAAAGACGTATATATACAAATTGTTGGGAAAATGTGTAACTACTTCAATTGCATTTTGAGATGTCAATAAAAAAAAAATTAAGTTAAAAATTATATTTTTTTCAGAAATCTTGATTACACTATTTGTCAGTTGTGTGTACATTGGTGATGTCTGTCAATTTCTAGGAAATTTTTTAATTATCCTACATATGTAGCATTGTACATTTCAAGCATGTTCCAGCAAAAAATATTTCTTTGAATTTTTTTTTTAAAGTTTTGTATGAAATCATATTTTTTATATTTGTAACTAAACATCAGGTTTTTTCACATCAGATGACAATTCTAGGGAAGATGAATATCTTATAAATATTAGTTGTTCTGAAAAAAAGGAAGTATGCAATCAATTAAAAAATATGCAGTGTATTGTTGAAAAGTATTTGTGTGAAATCAAAGTACAGTGCAAGAGGAATGATATCTTCTGTTATTTTATAAATATTGAAAATAATTTTATATATTAACAAATATAATTTATTTCACGATTACTTTTTTTCAAAAGGAATTCTAAATGTAGTTTTAATATAGTTTTCTTAAAAATTGCTTTTTTGCATTGTATGTCATAATTTTGATTACAAACTAAAGAAATTAGTAATAATAATATCCTATTTGACTTTTAAATTATATATGTTATACAATTGATTAATCTTGAGTGTCTGTGAAATATATCTTTATATACTTTAAGAAAATATAAATAAACAATGGTATTCAATTGTTTGTTCCATAAAAAAAAATCAATTTTTTTATTTTAAAAGGCATATTAATTAGATGGTACTTGTCAGTGTTTTGTAACATTCTCAATTCAAAATAATTTCACAACAAAAATAAGTGTGAGCTGTAGCCTGGTTTATCAAATTTAAACTGTGATACAGGTGCAGAATAAATTTTGAACTACTTATACAATTGTAGTCCACCTTCAAGACATGCAATGAAGATAAAATATTTATAACATCAAGTAGTGCATTACTAAAATCAAAAACTATCTGCTCTAGCTTCTTTTTAGGGGGATGTATAAAAAAAATATTTTTTACTAATCTCCAGTTCATGACTGATTAACCGTAAAGATAATTACAGTGACCTTCCTAACCATTTATTTTGTGATGCTTCTTGGAATATGATTAAAAATCTTATGGACCTTGATGAATCATGAGGCTTATCATAGACCATAGTGCATATAACTGATACTGTGCATATTGAAATCATGTAGTAAAACATTAAAAAAAAAACTTTCTTTATGGAACCTAAACCATAAATGCATCATTGTTTATTTTTAATTATTTTTTTTAAAGTGTTAAGAATATGTTTTGGATTCCTATACGTAATGAAGAGTCATAAAAAAAATGACAAATTAAACACAAAACACTATAATTACACAAAACACATGCTAAAAAGCTTGAAACAAAATGTTAAGTTATGTGTTGGAAGAGCAAATTACCAAATCTAAATTCAAAATAGAATTTGGATTAAAAAATAGTCTTTTCTAGGTAATTGAGAAATTTATTTCGAAATGTGACTTTCATTCATTGAATTTTAATATTTTCTAAGCCATATTATAATTTATATAAATTTCTTTTCATTAGTGGGATAGCTATCATATGTAAGAAGTACAAAGTACCAGCTGAAGTTTTTTGATTATTATATGAACATGTTGAAGAATATGGTGATATATTATGAAATACATCCCATGAGACACAGAGCAAAAGAAATTCTCATTCTAGTCAAACATTTTTTTTAATGGGAAAGAATTTCAACTATATATAACTTGTAATGAATTAAAAACTTTGTTTTTAATAAAACTTACAATAATCTTTTAAAATTGTTTGTAATTCATGTTAAACATATTTTTTTCTACTTTATTTCTTTAGGAAGGATACTTATGGAATATAAGCAAACTATGGCAGGATTATCCCCATAATGAAATGACGTAAGTTACTGTGAATCCCTTTCTGTTATTAAAAAAATGAAATTTCTTCAAAATGATTAATTACTTACAGAATTATTTGGTAAAGGATACTTGTTTCTTTTATGCATTTAAAAACTGAATTTAGATTTGCTTTGAGAAAAAAATTTAACTTTTTATATTTTTGTATTTCTTTTGTAGTGTAATATTTCTCATTAGTTAGAAATATAATATTTAATTTCATTTTTGAATTATTACATGCAGTGAAATACATTTATCGCAAAAATGCTTAAGACAAAACATGAAATAATACAACAGTCCCAACAAACTTCTGTGTATTTTTGTTCCTTTTTTTTTCTCTGAACATGAAAAGATTTTCTGTCTAGGAATGAACAGAATATAGAAAATGCCAGTCGCGCAGGTGAGATTTAAGAGGAGTGTGAAATAAAAGAGAGGGGGTTTCCCATGTTTCATAGAAAGGAGGATAATTTGGCTTTGAAATATCCTTGGAAAAGCCTGTGACCCAAGCCAATTTTGTTTAAGATGCTTTCACCCTCCACTCCTACAAATACCACACATCTTGTATCTCATCAGTTGGCTTTGGAATTTGGTAATGAGTACATCGTTGTGAGTAATAATCAGTGAGTCTTGTGCTTTTTTTCCTATTTTAGAAGAATTTTTTTCTGAAGAGTATCAGATTCTTTGATGCCAAAAGAAATGGAGAAGGGGGATATTAAAACTGAGCAGTTAAATGTTTGAGAAAGTTTCTGTATTATTGGACTGTCCTAATGTATCATCAGAAGAATATGTTACAGTAGAAGATGATAATGTGTATTCCCAATTATATGGCAGACAAAGACATTTCGGAGTTTGTTCAAAGCTAAAAAAATACCATTGTTGTAGATTCCAATGACGAAACTAAAATGAGTAATGTAGCTCCTGTTTCAATGTCATCCAAAATGAGGAACATAAAGAAAAGTATATACAGTTACTTAGACGCTCATTCCAATGGTAAATGAATAGCAAAATGGTCATTGAACAATTTGATGCTAAAAAAGATAATGCAAAGAAAAATAGCAAATTATCTTAAAGATTCAATAAATTTTTGTTTTTAAAAAAAATTTGAAAATTTTGTATTAAATTTCATTAAGTTCTTGAAAATGTTTTTGTTTCATTGATTTTATGAAATACATGCTCATATATATGTATCTATGTAAATAAAATGCTCTCTAATAAACTTAATTTTGTTGAATATATGTTTTTGTAATATTTATTAACAGGAAAAAAATATTTCAGTTCCCTCAATTTTGTTTTGAACAATTTTCATTGTATATTGATAAAATAACCTTAATTATAATAAACTTTTAGGGTAAGACAAGTAGTTACCATTCTGCTGTTTTTAATATCAATTGCGAGATGTTTAATTTGTGTATCACTGCAGTTTTTTTTAAAAGAAATCATTAGGACATCTACATACAGGTTTTAATTGATTATTTATAGAATGTGCATATACATGAATAATAGTGAATTGTCAAATTTTTGAATAAAGTCATTAACTAGGTGTAAAATATTAAAACTAGAAATGTATATTAAAAACTTAATTCAATAATACTTGACTATTTTATAAAAATATATATTTATATTTTATGAATATATTTCTTTAAAATAGTTATTGATTCATCTTGAATATTTGCATTAATTCATGAAGTAATTTTATTTAATAATTGTTTACTAGTTCGTGTATTTCAACTAATGCAAATTATGTGTTCAATTTTCTTAAATAATGTATGCTTATGGAACCTGAACTTTGAAAGAAATATTTTTATCAATGTAAAATGTTTGTAAACATAATTTTATTTCATTATTATTGAACATTATTTCACTTTATATACTTTCACAAGAGAAATTATTACAAAAAGTTGCATTTTGTCAATGTTTCAGCTGAATTTCCTGATGCTTAATGTTTGAGAATTTTTAAATTACACTAAACTTATGTAACATTTTTGCTAAAGTTAATGAATAGTTCCTTCTCTTTTTTTTTGAGTAAAATATTTTTTCCTCTATAGGTTTATGTTTAAGTTCTATTTTGTTGTTCAACTCGCATATTGGCTGCATTGCTACCCTGAACTTTATTTCCAGAAAGTAAAGAAAGTAAGTAATATTCAATTTTAAAAATCTTGTAATTTATAAACTAAAAAATTAAAAGGGTCAAATAAATAAATAAAAAAATGTTGTGTATAGAAGAAAATATTGTTTTGTATGGGATAGGGGGAAAGGAAAATATGAATGAAATCAAATATAAATCTCCTGGTTCTTTGTCCAAAAACTGTCCAATACATTCAAAATAAAATTGAAATTTTGGAAACCTTCCATATTGTGCTCTCATAAGTATTTAACATTTGTAATTATATTAACTCTTCAGTTTCAAATGTGATTGAATTGAGTAAATATTCAATCCTATTTGTTTTTTATTGTAATTATCATAGAAAGGCATAGTGGCATTTTTAAAAATGTGCTATCAAACTAATATGCATTTCTAATTTTTGTCAGTTTTAAATTTGTTTAAAATTCCACATTCATATATTTATAAAAAACATCCAAAATATTCAAGAAGTTGTTCTATTTCGAATTTCTCTCTATTTTTGCAACATTTGATCTGTTACATCCCATGTTTGAGTTGATGACATATAACTCTCTGAAACTTATGTGTACATTTAGTGTTTTTTTTTTTAAATCTATTCAATACAGTATTATGCTTTTTGAAACTTTTTAATTACTTTATTTGTGTAACTGTGTTTATTTTAGTAATTTTTATACAATTTAAATGCATTTAGGCTGGTTTTAGTACTTAAGTGTTAGATTTAAATGTAAAAAATTTTTGATTTTGAAATCTATAAATTCATTACGAATTACTCGAAAGATTGGTGTAATTTATACAAATGTAAAATTAAAGGCTATGTAGGAAAGACTGGATATGTATTAATCTTATAAGAATATGTATTAATTGTGTATTAGTGTTTCATCTATAAAAATTGGCATAAATTTCTGAAAAATATTCATTTCTGTAATTTGACTGCTGAATTATTGTCTTGCCAGCTGATTGTGGTTCAATATTGTTATGCCTGTATTGCCAAGAGGCCATTTTCCGTAAACTTTCAGTATCATTGCATCTGTTAAGTCGAAGGTTCAAGTCCTGACACTAGTGAAGACCTATCATTAAATCTGTTGAGGTTTAATGTCCTCACATTGGTGTGAAAGTTTGGAGTGTTGGGTGTCATCTTTGTCACTTGACCACGGTTCAAAATTACGCGATTCATTGCTGATAACTTGTGTGTATGTGTTGCTGCTAAGTGCAATATTAATAAACAATCTGTCTACAGTCAATTTTATTTCTTTTATTGGTTCATGCAGTTCTGAAACTATTAATTCAAATCAACCCATTAAAACTTTATGTTAACAATATTATGCAATTGGTGTTCCTGTAGTAATGTATTCTTAGTTAGTTTGAAGTATTTTAGGTATTTTTGTGCATAAAAAACTATTTCATTGGTATTTTATATATATATATATATATATATATTTTTTTATGTAGGATGAAATGAAACCTAGGATCATATACACAACATTATACTTGGTGTTTCTAAGTGCAGCCTATGTACTGAAGTGAGCTTCTTTGTGATATATCTTAAATTCATTTAACTTTCTTTTAAAAAATCATGGTTTTTTTCATAAAGTTATAAAAAATACTGTTTTTAAAATTTTTATAATGTGCATTATTTTTTTTTAAGTTGCACAAAGAATAAAAATTGGAAACTTGAAAATATTGATATTATTTGAATTTTGTGGGTTGAGGTAGAGGGATTATATATATATATATATATATATATATATATATATATATATATATATGGACTTGTTGTAATCTTTTAAAAAAATGACTCCTCAAACATTTTAAGTTCAAATATTGTTTGTAATCAAGTAATCAGAAAATATTCATTACTTTAATTTATTTAAATATCAAGATAATGATTATAATCCTGGGGAAAAAAACTAATTTGAAACATGCTTGTTATTACTTAAGGGATCAATTTTGAAAGTATTACTCGAAAGTTATTTTCTGATGTATCAAAATTATTTCTCATTCAAGTTCTTTTTAGTTCATTAAAACATAATGTTAATAGCAATGTCACGTGCTATTAAGTAACGAGACTGATGTTATAAAACGTTTTATTTTCATTCCATGTGTATGTACTTATTATCACCTTGAATATACACCTCTCCTCTATCCTTACAATGCTCTCCATGTGAATCTTCCATTGTTTGAAACAGTGCTGGAAGTCTTGTGTCAGCTCCTGTAGAACATGTGCTGCTTTCTCTTTCACAGCTTCAACGGTCTCAAATCTTGTTCTTTTTAATGCAGATTTCTCCTTAAGAAACAGATAAGTCTCATGGCACTACATCAGGTGATTAAAATGAATGGTCTAACACTAGGATGCTATACTTGGCAAGAAATGTCTTGACAGACAATGTGGAATGAGCTGGCACATTGTCTTGGTGGAGAACTCATGATTTGTCCTTCATCAGTTAGGGTCGATTTTTCCTTGTTCTTCATGGAGTTCAGCAAGGACGTGAAGGTAGTAATGTTGATTTAATGGTTTGTCCTTCAGAAAACCACACAGTCCCATGAATATCAAGGGAAAAAAATTCTTCATTGCTTTGAATTTTGATTTGCTTATTCAAGCACTTTGGCTTTCTGGGAAAATGGGCTCTTTCAGTGCATGAATTGGTGCTTCATTTCAGGATTTTTAAAAAAACCATGATTCATCACAAATTGTTATCATTTTTCCAGTTTGGGTCATTTTCTTGACAATCAAAGTGTCAATGCAAACTTTTTTAGGAGCTTCTTGTTAAAACGTGAGAATTGTAGGCATCATTTTGGCCCACACTTTTTACATGACAAAAATATTATATGAAATTTGTTGTACTGATACTTTACTATCAGATCAAAACATATTGTCAGTTTTTTGGATATTATCATCCGTGTTTGACATGGAAGGGTGATCTGAATCATTTTCTATGTCTTGCCATTTTGAAAATGCTTTAACCACTGAAAAACACATGTGCATAATAAATCTTCATTTCCACCTCACACTTCTTTCAATAAATTATAAATTTCAGTTGGGGTTTTTCATGTTTTGAGTGAAATTTCACAACAATTCTTTACTCCAGTGTTGCATTTATCATTTTTCCAACAAAACAAAACAAAAACAAAAAAACTGATAGGAACAAAGATTTTGGCAATACAGATTTGTTTAAAAATGAGAGGATCTGCTTTTGAAAGAGAAGGCTTCATGCTTAATAGAAATTGCTTGCTGGTGTTTGGTGCATGCATCCTTTTTCTGCAGCAGCATCAGTCTCATTATTTAATAGCCACATTTTGTATTTTATTAATTGATTGATGCTTGCTTTTTTTTTAATGAATTGTGTACACATAAACACGAGGTATTAATTGTCTTTTTTTTTTTTTAAATCTGTACAGTTTATTTAAATTTGTAATTTTAAAAAACCCTTTTTTAAAAAAAAGTAATAATTTTGTCCAAGTTTTTCTTAAGTTGAAATAAAGTACATTACTTTTCATAAACTTTGAATTTTTACTATTTTAAACATTTTGGAGTAGATTTTCTTTTTTTTTATCACTTGTAAATTTAGTTTAAAACAATTATAATATTGAAATTTTTTGGTAACTATAATATGTATAATTGGGGTATGTAAAAACTTCCCATATTTTATATGAATAACATATTGAATAGTTCTTCTGTTCTTACAACTTAGTACATAATCAATTTTGAGATTTCTTTTCGCTAACTTTTTATCAAAGTACTGTTTTGTGTTCTTTTAAGAAATGAAATTTAATTTTTTCACACATGTGTACTCTAATTCAGTGATCCGCAACCCCCGGTCCGTGGACCAAATGGTGCCGGGCCGCCTAAACTATTGCCATTTTATTTAAAGTGGTGCATTTCTCTTGGATTTGTGCAACTTTACACTGAAATCACTTTACATTCCACGTTAAATCACTTTTATTCATTTTTGGTGCAACTATATTTTATTCTGAAGGCATATTTAAATGTAACTAAATTAAAATTGTTAAATCAAAACAATCTAAAATATAAACAATCAACGTGTCCCACCCTCAGCGGGCTGCGGTAAAATTATCAAACGTTGACCGGTCTCTAGCGATAAAAAGGTTGCGGAGCACTGCTCTAATTCATGCCTGTCAATTTTGCTTTCTCATTTTTACATTTGCTGGTAGATGTTATAATTTTAAATCTCTTGTTTTTAGAAGTTAGATCCCCCAATTCAAATAAAAATTGAAAACTTGCTTATTTTTAGAATTTCTAGAAATAAATTCATTATCTAGTAAATAATTAGAGAAAATAGAAAGGCTTAATTTACTTGTTTCTATGGAAAAGGAAAGGTGAATGTTAAAGGAAAACTATTCTGAAGATACTAATTTCTAATTTGTTAGCATAGTGTTAGTGGAGGAAATTAATTAGGAAGCAGTGTTTGACAATATAGATAATCATTGATGATGGAGTTTGACGAATAAAAGATGGATTGATTAATATTGTGCGTTTCTCTGGAGTACTTCAGTGGAATTATATTAAACTCCATAAATGAAAGCATTTGTTTGTACTAAATATTGTGAGCTTGCCAGAAATTATGTAATTGCTACAAGTAATGCATAACTATTGCTTTTTTTTAAATATATATTTAAACTAAAGATGTAAAAAAATTTCTAAGATTAAGCTAATCTTTTACACGTATTTTCTAAATACGTTTTCTGAAAGTTAATAAATATTCATCTGTTATAGTTTGAATATTGCCTTTATTCAGAAAAATTGTTCCAAGAGGTTATAGTACAATTTGACTTTAAAAAAAGATTATTAAATATTTTTATTTAAGATAAACATTGAAATAATTTGTCAATACCTTTTTTGCCTTTACACTTTGTGTATAACTAATGTTTTTGTTACAATAATTTATTAGTTCCTGTGATTTGTTTCATGTTTGTAATGAAAATTATAAATTTCTCATTTTGATATCTTAACCCTCTGGCTGCGTATTTTTATTACATATTTCAAATCTGCTTATTAAATCTATATTTTAAAGTTAAAATATACTACAGATTTTTGTAAAAGTTTTTATTTTAAAATATAGAATTAGATCAGGAAATATAAATATAGAAACATAAATGAAAACATAAACATATACAGCATAAGTTGTACAGGAAATAGCTGGATGTGTAGTGAGAGGGTTAATATTTTGAACTTAAATAACTATTTTTTAAAGTTGTTGATAATGTGGAGCATTTAACCCTCTAAGCGGTCTGCACTTAAAGTCTTGCCATTCTGGAGATGCTTCAAAAATGCAAAGCACATATTTTTTTGCTTTCAGGTGGGGTTCTCAAAAGCGGTTGACCCGTATTTTTAAGAATGCGCTTTTGGGAATCTTGCTTGAAGGCAGAAAAAGCATCTCTGGAATGGCGGAGTTTTACGTGCAGACCGCTTGGAGGGTTAAATAATGTAAAATATATGGTATTTTCATGTGTTTTTTTTTAAGGTTTGTTCACAATTATAAGTACCTTTTTTTCCCTATAGCTTTACAAGAGTTGCAATCTGCTTATCAGTCTTGCACTATCTGGTTGAAAGTGTATTCCACTCTGCTAGATTGTTGTATTTTGCAGATAAAGCCAAAGCCGCAAGTTATGGGTAAATTGATCATATGTTATTAAAGAATATTTGCTTATCTTCCTTGATGTAATTCATCATAAAAACTATCTTATTTGTATTAAATTTACTAAATCATGTATTGGATTTAGGCTTGTTCATTTTTTTGAATTCACTTAAATTTTAAGAGTAAAATCATTTGAAATATAAATATTTATTTATGTGTATGATGCATCTGCAACAGTTATTGATACTCAAATATTACTGATGTTTAAAATCAATACTCAAATATTACTGATATTTAAAATCATTTTTCTAAAAGTAATAAATAAATCAATATGCTCATTTAGTTTGAAATGACGTATACTGCAAGATTAGAACTTCTGTAAATTTTTCTATTGATTTTATTTATTTTAACTATTAATTACAAAATGAGAATTTTTAACATTTCAATTTTAAAGAATTGTTAATATCAGTTCTTATACATTTCCCATTTTAGATGTTGAGTTTATCATTAGTTATTATATCTATCCATTTAGGAGTGTTTTATTCAGCTATTTCTTCATGATATCTAAATTTTTATATTTATTAAGAATGTTATTTTGCATAAAATTATTCATAAAGAAAATAAATAATTTTTATAGATAATTAAAAAAAATTATTTTAAATATAAAAGATTATCTACACCATAGATAATGAATAAGAATATGTATTAAATGAGTATTCTTATTTATAATTAAACATTATTTTAATGCCAATAAATCTTTTTGAAAAAATTTGTAATTATTTTCCATTAAAAATGATAAAAAAAAAATCCTGTTAACATTTTATATTTTTTAGAATCCCTTATTTGTAGAAATCTATTTTATTATTTTCTCTTTTAAACTATTAAGTAATATATATTTTTACTATAATATTACAAATGATACGTAGAAAAGAGTTTTAAGTTTAATTTATCTTCTATTGGTAATATCACGCATAAAAAAATATTGTTCCTTACAATAGGAATTATAAGAAATGTCTGTTTCTTAATTAGGGATGAAATTGAATTGTAATTTTAAATCTTTTTTTTTCTGCTTCCACTATTTTACATTTCTTGGACATTACAGTTTTTTTTTTAGTCAATAATATGTTTAACCTTGGTCCCACAAAGCACAGAGTCACCCCAGGCTACAAAATCTTTAATTCTGAGAAAGCTGTTTATTTTTTATTGATCTCTTGTGTCTGTATCCTTTTAAATGACAGTCTTCAAGGAAACTAAAATGTATTTGTCACATACCTCCCTCATTTTTGGGAATGACAAATGTTCTTTACAATCTTAAGGTACTTGTGATGACCAAGTTCCCAGCTCAACCACTTTCGTTCCAAAATATTTTCTATGAGTAATCTATATTTTTTCCCTGTGAACGACTTGGTGGTTTTGACAGCTGTGTTGTATGACTCATTATGGTTTATTAATGTAAATGAACAGAACATAAAAAAGAAATGGGCATTTCAATCTGTATTGAATGAAGTTGAAACTAATCAAGCAAGGGAAGAATTTGAAGAAATAATGGATATTAATCATGACAGCGAAAGTAAATTTCAGAAAAGTGATGAACATGAAACATTTGATTCGAAAGGAAAATTTTCAAATGCTACCTAAAAAAAACTCCACCAAGAAAGATATGAAGCCAAAAATATACCACAAGACACACTGCACCCTGTCAAAAAAAAAACGCAAAGCTAAAAAAGTTCAACATGCAGTTTGTCGATCATCAAAGGACAATAAAACTACCATTACTTGAACAAAATATGAGAGTTGCCTGCAAATATCATTCCTGTAATGTTAGTGAAAAGTGTCTGTGATTTGTGTTCTTTATTAAAGTAATGCACATTTGAAACATTTTAGTTTAGCTTAATTGGATTTTTTCTCAAATTATCAAAGAAAAATGGGAAAAGTAGCCAAGTATACTTTCTCTTAATTGAATTATTCTCCTCAATTATGATTTTTATAGTGTGCGATAAAAATAATTATAATACCCGCCTCGACTTATTTCATCATGTCACTTGACCACTAATGTTATTATCGAGTGTGCGCCTTCTCTAGAGTTAAAAGGAAAAAATAATTATTTAGTAATTTAGACTGTTATTTTATGCAAAACCTATAAATTTATTTCTGATCTCTAAACATGATGCATATTATAGTTTAAACTTCATGTATTGTGATTCCTTTTGTATTCAGATTCACTGTCTGGAACAGTCTATTTGTTTTTGCAAGACTTGGTTCCATCACTTTGTCTGTATTGACTTTCTGGTATGGTCTGGCTCTGCAACAAACAACTAGTGTTATGGACATTGCTAGTGGCAACTTCAACACTCAGCTGATCCGCATCAATTGTTTGGTTTCCATTTGCTTGCTGCAGGCATGGATGATGTGGAATTTCATTAACTTCCACTTGAAACGAATGAGAGAACGAGCAGCTCTGCTTGCTTCCACTAAAAAGAAGGCTTTGGCGAAAAAGGATAAGAAGCTTAAAAAGGATGAATGTAAGTATTTCCTCTTTGATTTATATGATAAGATATGTTTCAAAATTTTATTTTTGTAATAAGATTACCTAAAAGTAATGTTTTAATTTCTTGGTGTATGGGAAATATTTTTGTCTTGGTAAGTATATATCATTTGTGTGTGTGTATGATTTTTGTAATGAAATACTTGCATTGTATTTTTAATGATTATGTGTTATCTTATTAGTTATAGTTTTAATGTTTTGTAAGAAATTTTTGGTAGTTTGAGTATAACTGATTGATACTTCATTTGCTCAAAAGTTTTAATATACTTGATATGCTTTGATAAATTATATCTTTGTATATTACAGAGATAAACTGCAGTTATCACAATTTTCAACGAGTCATAACTCTGCTATAAAAATGCTATTTAACTGGAATCAATGACTTTTGTATGCATGCAGTCACTGTAAATTCTTCAGAGAATTTCTGAATGACCATTCCATCACCTGAAACAATGTTATTGTAGATTGGAATATCGATAGAAGTGTGTACTAACAGTCTGAATTGGGATTAAGAATGGCCGAGCAAAGTATTCATATCTGTAACTAAAGACAAGCAATTTTGAATTTTATCTTGTATCTTGAATGTAACCTTTTTGAAACACTGAATTTATACATAAGTGATTGTCTGTCATGTTATTTTGTAAGCAATTATATTGAAGATGTGGTTAAATTTTTGGTTATGGAAAACTGCAAGTTTAAAACAAATTCAGTCGAAAGCAGCCATGCTAAATAAATGATGAGGATCGCAATAAATCGAAATAAATTTCTAAAGGTGCTGTGTGGAAGTTTAAAGACTGAGTGAATGCTTGCTCAAGTCTTGTCCTCATTTTTTAATGCCAATTTTAAAACACAAGACGGTCTTCTAATAGCCTGTATTGTAACTAGTGTAATATTTTATTATTCAACTAGTATATTATTTATCATTTAAGTATTTTTACATTTGTTTAAAAATAGACAATTTCTTAAAAAAAAAAATCTGTAGCATATTTATGATAATTGTACATTTAATATTTTTCTTTTGAAGATTGTTGATGTATTTTACTTAATTGTATGGTGTATTAAAAGTTTTGAAAAACATTCCAGAATGTAATAATATGCATATATTGTTACTATTCACATTAGTTTTAAACTTTTTATAAAATACTCATTAACATTAATTTTTTGTTGCAAGTTCACATGCAATAAAATTTTTACAGAATTAACCTAAATTGCTTTTTCTGAGAGTACTGTGCATTTATACATTTCTGAAATTTTACTTTTTAACTTTTTCCTTAATTACTAACTTTATAAAACTCTGTGATAACTCATCTGAAATATTAAAGTATCATTCATTGTATTCTTATCTTAATTGGTGTGCTGATATAAGTGAATGAACATGAATTTTCTAAATGTCTTGAGTTCATTATGTGTTATCATTGTATGTGAAGATTGAAGAAAAATGTGTAACATATATTACAGTATTAAATTCTTGTGTTATAAATTTTCTCTTGTTCTCATTTTGTTCAACTTGTATTTTGCTTAGCTGTATGGTTTATAACATTTTATTAACATTTCTTGAATTTACTTAATCCATGCATTTTATTGGTGAGGGGTCACCGCTAATGAAAAGCTTTCCACTAACACTAACACACACATGTTTTAATTCTGGGAACCCATTAGAGATTGTCATTTTCTCTTGTATACCATCACACCTACTTTTAAGGATTTGTATTTATTTAATATTTCTCTTATTTAAAATATTTATTTTTTTTGTTTTTCTTTAAATACCTTTTATGATTTTGTTTACATAATTTTTTTTTTTGGAATATTTTTTTGTCAAATTTTGTTTATATTTATCTATTATGTAGTAGTTTTAGAGATGGAGGAAAATATGAGAATTTTGGTCCTTAAAAATTCTCTTCAAAGTAATGGAATTTAAAAAAGTATACTAGTTTTTAATGTTTTATTTCCTCTCCATGTTGTATAGTCAAATCAATTTTTGTTTTCAGAAAATTAAAACATTTCTGAAAGAAAATTGGCAATTTGAATTTATGGCCCTTTATCCTTTTGTTAGGTTTTAATTTAATTTTAGTTAACATAAAATTTAGTTATACTATTTGGGGGATTACTGTGGTCTGTAAAATTCATTTAAGCAAGTTTTGCTGTTGATATTTCTTACAAATTCAACATAAATTTTGTTTTTGTAGTGAAGAAGGCCTCTGAAGAGGATGTCAATGAACTTCCAGAGGTAGATCAGAACACAAAGAAGGATCTGAGATCTCGAACAGGGGTTGCTTCCAGTCCGAAGTCTAAAAAACATTAGGCCTATGAATTAAAAATTCCTTTTTTTTATTTGACTTAAGACTTCATTCCTTTTCCACCATTTGAAGTTTTATATGTTGTTTCTTTTCCAGAGTTTACAATAAACATAATTTTTTTTTTATTTAATGTGTTTGTTTTTTCTTTCCTTTCCTTTCCCAGCCTTTTTGCATGCTACTTTAAGAGGAACTTAAATTTTATTTGAAAAAAGTTTATTCATTATTTTGTGTTCTAAATATTTAAAAGTTGGTTGCAACGTATACAAAGTTAAGGGGAGGGCATTGAAATCTTTTTAAAAAACACATGGTTGAAGCATTGGAAGGCTACTTTAAGACATTATTAATTAGTGAAAGCAAAATACATAATATTTAGCACAAGTTTTTGTTTTCAAAAACCTAGAATGATTTTTTATTCCAAAACTTACTCCCACCATGTTTTTTTCTCGTAATCTGCCTTGGTTTGGGAAAAGATTTTCTTGTAAAAAGACATTTTTTCTTGTTCAAAATCTGAATACTTTTGTATATAAAAGATGAATCTGCGTCTGTAAAAATATTCATCAAAATAATATTGTGTTTTATATTTCTACTGGTTGACTCTTCAACTAAACTTTTCCTATACAGTTTCACAGGTCTTTTTGTATGTGTTCTGTAGCACATCATTTGAAGAATATTGAATGTTATCTTTATAACTAAACACAGATTTATAAAAATAACCTGGGATTTTATGCAAAAAAAAATGTTCAAGGTTGGAATGTCAGAATTTTCCTCCGGGATCTGGATACTAAAGATTAACCCTCTAAGCGGTCTGCACTTATAGTCTTGCCATTCTGGAGATGCTTCAAAAATGCACCGCACATATTTTTTTGCTTTCAGGTGGGTATCTCAAAAGCGGTTGAGCCGTATTTTTAAGAATGCGGCTCGGCCGCTTTTGGGAATCTTGCTTGAAGGCAGAAAAAGCATCTCTGGAATGGCAGAATTTTACATGCAGACTGCTTGGAGGGTTAAATTTCATTCTAAATTTGTCTGGTGAAACTGCAGAATTTATTTACAATATGTATGAAATTAAACATGCTATTATGAAGCTGTAAATTAAATGTTTATTAATTTAATCATGAAAGTGGTATATATGAAAATATTCTGTACAATACTTTTCTGCCTTTTAATAGGAAAAAAAAAGTAGTGCTCGACATTTTCTAATATGCTGTACATAAGCAATAAATTTAAAAAATAACGATTTAACTTGTTTAATAGTTTTTCTTGTAATAACATTGTACTTATAAAATCTGTTATAGCCATTTCCTTTATAGAATTATTAGTTATATTCTACATGATTTTTTAAAAAAATACACATTTATGGAATTTTATTTATACCAAGCCGTGTTGTTTATAGAAAGTATTTACAATTCCATTTTAAAATATCCCTTTTTTACTGACAAATGATGTACAATGAATGGTAGCATATTGAGCTCCCATGCCACAAGGCCAGGGAGCGCTAAACACTGGGGTTTTGTATCAGACTGACCACTTGTCCGAAACATCTGGTCATGCACCTCAGCGCCCAAGGTAATGAAATCTGGGAAACCAAAGTCTGTGTTTTCATAAAAATAAAAGCATCAAATGTTTTCAATGTCATAATTTTGGTATCAGTGTGATGCTGTCAAACTGGAATTATTAACAAGCTTACCATGGCCCATTCAAAACTTGAAATACATATAAATGTTAAAATGGATAGTCATAACTTAGATTCTGTTGTTTATACTGGTAGTTCCACATCTTCAGTGCATGGAAGTGTTTATCAAATTCTTGAACGACTGTTGAATTCTGCTAAAATAAATCTTAACTGCTTTTGGTAAGGGTCAAATTTAACCCCATGGCTCCTCAGGCCACTATTCATATCGAAGGTAACAATTTTTTTAGACAGATATATGGGTTATTGATAATTCGTATTAAATGCAGGGTGTAATTGAAATTGTCATTAAAACAGAAGGCAACTTAAATAATTTGTGCTTGATGTTTCTGAGTCAGCCAGTTTGAGTTACACTTTCCAACTGAATTACACGCACAAAAAATTCATCTTTTACGTAATCATAAATCAAATAAAAACAAAATCACTTAAATTAAAAAACAATTCTGAATGACGATATGCCTGTAATTCACAAACCTCATAGATTCACTTGCTGAGAAGAAAGATTAGCAATCAAATTCAAAAATTGTCTGGAAACTACAAAATTATTAACCATTATTATTAATTATTACTTAACGACCAAGTTCATCTGAGTATGTGTCAGTCATAGTTTTGATAAAGAAAAATGATTCTACGCACCTTTGTGTAGATTATTGCAAATTAAATATAAGAAAATTATAAAAGATCAATTTTTCCTCTCCTTACTGAAGACGTCATCGATACACTTCATTTAGCTAAAATTTTTACCATACTTGATTTTAAGAATGAGATTTTTTCATGTTACTATTGATGAAACTAGAAAGAAATAATTCCATTCATAACTGATCAAGGAATTTTTGAGTTTAATTTTGTCTGTTTGGATTGTTTATTTCCTTAAGTTTTCTACGTGACGGCATTCTAGTTTATATGAATGACGTAATCATTCCATATGAAAACATTAAAGTAAGTATTGAATAACAACCGCGTTTTGAATATCTCATCAGAATTTGGCGAGGTTAATTTTTAACAAATGCCAATTTTTGCACCATACAATCAAATTTCTTGTACACTTAATCGATAATGGAACAATCAAACCATTCCCCGATAATCTTATAGTAATCAAGAATTTTAATTTTCCAAAACCCATAGCAACGAAAAACGCCCTACAATTTTTAGGTCTAACCGGATTCATAAGATTTATTCAATCAAGGCTAGAATACAGTGAGTTATTTTGTAATGATAATTATAAGGGCTGTTCTAATGAAAAACGGACATGTTGAATATAAAAAGAATACCTTTATTGGAACTCAAAGTAAATCGCCATGGGTGTTGTAACACCGGTCCCATAGTTTCGATAGTAGGTCTATGTCTTCACTATAGAAAGATTGCGGTTGATTCTCGATGAAGTCCTACATAGCTTCCTTCACCTCATTGTCCGAATGAAAATGTGATGTTCTCTTAAGTGGAAAAAATGTGGAAAAGGTTTCAGAGACAAATCCAGACTGTATGGTGGGTGTTCTAACACTTTTCAATGGAATTTTTTAAGGCTGTCTGGGTCTCACGGGAGACGTTTGGGACCGGCATTGTCATGGAGATCTGATATCTTTTGCCACCCTTCACAAAAACTGCTCCAATTGTTCGAACTAAGCAGTGCTCGCCATAGACTGACCTAATTTACTGATAGATGCCCGCATTCAGCTCACCCTTCGCAAAACAGAAACCATAGTACATTGTGCATTGTTCTGATACGGTCGCACACACATCCATGAATATAAAAACTTTTGATCTGTTCGCTCTACCACGAATAGGTTTCATTATTGCACGTCATGTACAGTGTATACCTCCTACCTTCCTTTACACCCATATTCGGTGGGCTGCTATAGCTGCAACCATTCTGATACAATTGCACGTGACCACTTTTCATTTGGGCAACCCTTATATTATGTTGATGATAAACAACGTATTACTTTTAAACTAATAAAAAAAAATATGCAAACATATACACACATATTAACATACACATGTTTACGTATTTTTAATCCTTATGATAAATTATTACTGCACACAGATACAGTAAGACCCCGCTTAACGCTGTTTCGTTTAGCGCTCTTTTATTTCAACTGTGGGATTACCCAAAATTGCACGCAGCATTAGGCTTCCCGATATCCGAAGCAGTTTACCTATGTTTCTTCTTTCCAGCGGTGTTATACGAACGTATTTTTATCGTTTCAGACAT
>BMAV01012289.1:188060-239902 GCA_019973955.1 Trichonephila inaurata madagascariensis | reverse complement strand
GGTGAAGTACCAGTTAGAGGATGACTTCCTCACCGACTTCAAAATTACTAAGTCCGTCATCAATAACCCAGCACTTAACATAGAAACGACTTTAATTTAAACATATTTGTTGTATATATAATAGCCTTTTATTTTCGTATATTTCTTACATTGAACAATCAAATTTATCTGTAGTTGCTTTACCATACGGTTTTCCGATTCCTTAACTTGTTAAACTGTGTAGTTATAAGTTTATTTCTGGTTTTTAATTTTTGATTAAGCTTTTTATCTGTAATCATAACCTAATTCTTTTTTTTACGCGGTTTTTTTTACACGATTTTGAAACAACACGGCAGACAAACTTGACGATTTATTTTTATTTTTTTATTACACACAATTTTTTTGTTCTAGCACGAATCCCCCCAAAAATTTGGGTATTCGTGTCCTACCGATGAGGACGATTTGATCAAATTTCTGACAGTTTATGATAATAAAGAAGTCGATAATGACGAGGTCAAAAGTGAAATTCAGCTATTGACAGCTGATTTAATTCACAAAGGCCTGGAATTTGTTACAAGCATGGAACAACATTTTCTTACTCATGATCCTGACATAGAGCGTGTATTAAAATTTCTACGTTATTTTAAGTCTTGTATAGCGGGATATCAAGAATTATATAAGCAAGTTGGAGAACAACCCCCCTCAAAGGAACAGGCAAAAATAACAGATTTTTTTATCCACAAAGAACCTACAGAGGCCGTTAATAACCAACGTAAATTCTTCATTTAAATCAAAGCTGATAGTTGTGCAAGGTGCATCTGACACATCTACTAACGATAGCATTTTTAATCCAGTTCGTAATAAACGTGCACGCTTGTTATCATGTAACGATGAATAGTTGATAGTATTATTTCTAATTTCAATTTGATTCTTTTTTCTATGTTGTGTGTGTATATCTTATAGATTAAATTTTACTGTACACTAATTTTAATTTTTTTTTTGTAATAAAAATAAATTGTTTTGGTTTTATAAATGTGTACTATTTTCATAAATGTACACTGCACGTTATAATTAATGTATACTATACTGTATGTTACTATACATTTTTGCAGTTTTTTGGGAAAATGTTTAGACATTTTTCATAATACACGATTTTTTAAAGTTGTGTGGAACATATCTCCAAATTTACCGTATACCGCATGTATTTTTTTACACGATTTTTTTTCTGCACACGGTTTTCAAAGAAACTTATCTACCGTGTAAAAAAATAATAAGGAGTTGGGGGTTTATATTGATTGTTTATTCAAAAGTTTGAATTTTCTACTTTTCTTAATGATTAAATTTATAAATGTAGGAAATGTACGATACCAATGTTTTCAACATAATCAAAAATTATAACATGTAGAGAAACCATACTCTCGGCTGGAGAGTAGGTTACAGTCAGTTGGATTTGGTATTTGATTGCCATTCGCGCGTTATTTAAAACTAGCAGATGTTTTTAAAATGACAGACGATTTTCAGAGTAACCGTTTAATCGCACATTTTTTAAGAAAAGTTATCGTTTTGGGATTCACAGATCTTCATATTTTTCGTAGATCTTTTTTTCTTTTCACTTTAACGTTTTTGCGGTTTTTCCTACGAATTTCCTGAATAGAGTATGTGTAAGATGTAGGATTTTAATTTTTTTTTTTTATGATTTGAAACAATAGGCAAAAATGTCTATGATACAGTGGTCTGCGATACATGGATAAAGGACGAATGTACAGTCTGCAAGAGAGCTATGTGCGTTTGGTTTAAGAAAAGGAATTGATTGATGAATACATTTGGAAACGTGGAAAGAAATAATTAACGTCTGTATGAAAAAACAGCTCGCTAGATTAAAGCAAGATAAGAAGTTTCAGATTTTGATAAGGCCAATATGTGCGTGGGTGGGAATCGAATCAATTCAATTCTTACCTAGCCGAGTTCATGCTGGAAAATTCACAAATCCAGCAATCCTAAAGCAATATTTCTACTTTTCCTGGAGGCCACCAAAAGAATCTACGCTACTTACGAGGAATTTTTGTTGCATGCAAAGGTACGCTGAAAAAAGTTGTAATTTTTCCTTTTTCTTTAACTTTTAAAAATATTGCTTTATTTTTTACTACGTTATTATATGTATGCTATATCTGATATATTTGATTTTCTCAGGAATCATGTACTATCTCATTAGACATGATATTTGAAATTATGTATTCACTTTCCCCCTGATTTAGTACAAATTTACTTTTTTCCCGCCTGGTACATTTAAAAATCTGAAATAGTTTGATTTTGACCATAATTTGCACTTATAGTGAAAGGTTCATAAGTGGGTGATAACCCCCCTCCTGTGGGCGTTTGGGCTTTCCAAAAAAACCCCCAGAATAAGTTAGAGAGTTTTGAGATGGTATGGAAATGGGCAGTTTAAACCCAAATATAGTCTAAAATGAAAAAAAAAACGTCTTGATTATGCACTAAAAAAAGTAAACTTGATCCTGATTATCTTGTTTTATGTATTTTAAAAATTTTATATTCGTGGAATAGCTTTTTCCCCCGAAATTTAAAAAACAAATCGGGTTTTTTGAAAAAACAAAATTTAAAAAAATTATATTCTATCAGAAATGAATAATTTTAAAATTTAAATTTCTGTTTAAATTTTATTTTTTGGTGAGAGGGGGGGGTATCAATCATTTACTAAAAAAGGGGGAAAAAGGTTCGAAACCTATTTAAGTGGGATATCTTCTAGCGCCCACAAAAATTTCAAGTTTTGGTATAGATTTGATCCGTTTTTTGTAGTTTCTACATCGATTTTCCTCCTTTTTTTTGGGATTATTGCTTTTTTTCCCCATTTTGCTTTTATATGTGAATCCCTTAGTCTAACCCAATTTTAAAATATGCTTTACTGAGCTTAAATCAGGAGACTGAAGGTTTTTTCAAATTTTCAGGACAATTATAGAGACAATAGAGGCGCTTGGGGTTTAAACGATGGGGGTCATTGTCTCTTTAAAAAATGATTTCGCCCCAAACTAAAATTGGGGGTGGAAAATTTCAAGTTGTTCTAAAAAATATTTAAATAAAGATCATGATTTAAAATAACATCAAAATATCAAAATATTTAATTTAAAAACTCATATACCCCCCCTTCCTATACACACAAAGAAAAGCTTAACCCTTTTCAACTAAATTTTGGTTGTTCTTCGTTTTTCTTCTTCGAACTATTATATACTTCTGTCTGAACCAAAAACGTTGAATTTGCTGTCACCCCAACAATTTTTTGTCAATGTGTTAAATTTTTTCAAAAAACTTAATTCTTTATATATTTTTTATTATGAAAATCTTATATAATTTTTAGAATTTTCCCCAAGTTTAAACTTTTGTGGCCACTGTATATTTTTTTTTATTTTTTTAGAGAACTCTTTAAAAAATATTTTTAATTTAATTTTTAAATTTGGTTTTTTAAAAAAAAAAATTTGGTTTTTCCCCCTTTAAGAAAAATTTTTAGAAATTCGTTACAGAGTTTTTTTCTTAAATTTCAAGTATCTGATCAATTCTGCCACCTTTGAGCATAATTCAGAGCTTCAAAAATTTCAATTTTTTTTGCCCCAAATTAATTAAAATTTTTCATGGGGCCCCCATTCCATACGATAACGGCACAGTGGGCGTTTTCCCAATCGGGCCCACGGTTATTTTAGGGTTTTTAAAGTCTTCATAATGATCTAAAATCAAAATAAATTTTTTTTGGGGAATTTTTTTTCAGAAAAAAAGGTTAATAGGGTCTTAACTAATTTATGTCAAGTTTTTTTTGATCATGAATAAATGATTGCTAAGTGGAACAAATTTTTTGAACAAAGATCTGGGATTTTAAACAGAAGCAGTAATTTACACATGGGAGAATATATACAAGATATAGTGTAGAAAAGTTAAAAAATTTAATTTAATAATGTTAAAGATTAAAACAAATACAATCAAAAAAAATTTTTTAATATACAAAAAAAAGGATAATGGTAGTGTTTGGACTCGGCACTCTTTGGCATTTTTTTTTTTTTGTTTTTAAAAATTAATTTTTGTTTTCTTAAATGTTTATTTAAGAAAGGATAAAAAAAAATTTTTGACATATTTTTCAAAAATTTTTAAAGTTTTTTTTCCCTTTTTAAAAAAATTTAAATTTTAAAATTCTGCTCTTTTTAGTATTAATTTTTTGAATGAAATTTTTGTTTTTTTTTTCGGGGGTTGTTTTTAAAACCTTTAGGGATCATTTTCAATATGTTATTTTTGGAAAAAAAAATAAAATGTTGGAAAAGTTTTGTGTGTGTTAAAATTCAAAAAAAACCCCTAATATTTATTTAAATTTTTTTAAAAAAAGTATTCAGTTTAAGCAAATGGACCCCTAATTTTTTTAAATGCATTAATACGATACAAAAAAATGGAATGATTTGAAATTATTAATTTTGTGGAAGAAGTAGTTTTTTGAATGCGAAAAAACCCGAAAAAAAATCAAAAAGTTAATTTGAAAAAAAAATTATTATAAGTTTAAAATGTGAAAATTTTTCTTCAAAATAATAAAATATAATACAAATCTTACCCCGACAACACGCATCCTTCGACTTGGAGAAAGAACTTTTAATTTCTGTGGCACCCCCCCATTTCCCCACAAAAAAAAAAATTTTTAAAAATTTTTCAAAAATTTTAATTGCTGCTGGCCCTTTTTTTTTTAAAAAATTGGATATCCTCAAATTTCAAACATCATTATTTTTCCCCCTATATTTTTGGTCTTCCTTCCACAATTGAATAGAGGGAGTAATACCATCGCGCCGCGAAAAATAAACTTTTGGGAGCGGAGGAGCTAAATTTGGGGTTTTTAAAATTTAAAAAGGTCTACATCGACTCTATTGTTTTAAATGTTACTGTGATCATTCCGTGTCAACCCCAAAGTTCTAGTCCATTAAAAAAAAAACTGAATATTTTAGTAGGAGTTACATGCTGTGCTAAAATTGTTTTTTTAAATTTTTTCAAACAAACCTAATTTGAAAGTCAAATCAAGAAATTACTTACCATGGTATCTTTTCAAAAAACCCGCTAAAATTAAAAATCCTTTCAGACGAAAGTAGGAGGCTCCCAAGTATTTTTGTAGAAGAAAAACCGATCAAAACAGATAATTTTTAGTTTTCCATTCGCGTACTGAAAAACTTTTTTACACATGGCTAGGAAGTTAGGGGACTTTAAATTTTGGGTTGTTTTTTCCCCAAAATTTTTTTTGGACTTTTGTGTCCCAGATTGGAAAACTACCATTGGACGTATTGACACTATGGCTCATCGATTTTAAATTTTTAGGCCCGGGAAAAAAAAGATCCCCTTTAAAAAAAAGCTTTAAAATTTCCCCGGACTAAAATACTTTTTTTCCCAAAAGGACGATCTTTTCGTACTCATCCATAAAATTATTCAAAGACTTTGGAATGCAAAAAAGGACCCAGCAGAGTTTGCGAAGGGTTTTTATTCATTTAAGGGGTTTGGTATTTATTCCTTTTCCCCCCCTCCATACATCCCATACGCCCCCAAGAAGAGGTGGCATTGGGGGCGAATAGCGTAACTTTAATCGGGTTAATTATAAAATACAAATGATCAAGATAATTTTTAAATTTTTTTGCAATAATTTTATGTTTGAGTTATGGAGAATGAAAATTTTAAAACTTTTTTTAAAAGCTTGTTAAATTAATTATAAAATCAGTGCGTACGGTACATTTATTTATTATATAGCGTAAATGTGTGATTTTTTATTTTTAAAATGTATTTTTTTTTATTTACCTCAGTAAATGTGTTTTTTAAATAGTCTTTTATTTACTTTTCAAATCTCGCCCTCGTAAAATACAACCTTTTTTACGGGGGGGGAGTCCCCTCACAGTTTTGGGCGCTTTTAATTTTAAGCATTTTGTAAAAAGGTTTTTTTTTTTTAATTTTGATTTAATCAAGCAGTTTTAAATAGAATTTATTTTCGATTTGTACTGAGCATGAAAATTTTTGATGTACAAAAAATACTATTAAATTTGTTTAAAATTTAAATTTAAAGAGTTCACCAGTTAAAAAAATTAAACAAAAAATTTTTTTTTCCAAAAATTTTTGAAAAAAGTCAAAATGAAGAATCTTTTACTGGGTTAAAATAACATGTCTGCTTTTAAAATATTTAGGCTTTTTTTTAAAATTGAGCCCAGATGCTCTAAAATAAATTTCTCGTAACATTTTGGTGAGATATATATTTTTTAAAAGGAAATTTAAAACTTTTGGTAAATTTTTATTTTTTAAAAAGTGATTTAAAAATTTAAAATAGAAAAATTAGAAAATTTTAATATGAACTTTTATGGGAAAACGTGTTACTGAAAGGAACAACTTTATTTACAAAAAAGATTTAATAAAAAAGATTTTATTAATAAAATTTGAGCAAAAAAAATTCAGTAATTGTTTCAAAAGATATCCGAAGACAAAGTAAAAAATTGATGCAAAAAAAAAAACGTCATTTCAAATGAAATCGGTGCCCAAAAAGGGGTAATGCTATGGGAACAAAAAAAACGAATTTTCCCAAAATGAAAAGGTGTTTGTAGACAAGGTAAATCTTGCGTCTGCATCCTAAGAAGGAGGTTTTAAGACAGGAAAAGCTATGAGTCAGCATCCTCCCGGGAAAAAAAAGACTACTAAAAAAATGACCCCTCGACATTCTTGTTTTGAAATAAATATCTTGATCAGATTTGACGGCATGTTTTGAAAATTTTGATTCGTTACATGTACTCAAAACCTCCCAAAATGTTAAAATGTGCTCTCAGCAAATTAAAAAAAAATTGGATTACAGAATCTTTTTTTATATCTGGGTATATTTTGAAAATTGAGGGTTCAAAAACAAAATTTTAATTTTTTTTAAAACTTTCGAACTATATTTCGTATCTACCACTTAAGGGGGAGCACATATTAAAATGAGTACTGTTTTTGTTTTATTTTCAACTGATTTTTCTCTTGTTTGTAAAAAAAAAATAATGATTTGTTTTTTAATAAAAGAAAATTAAATAAGTTGGTAAAAAATTTCTAATTAATTTTTTGTAAGTTGACTTCCAAACTTTGGGTATGGTAAATGTGATGTTTTTCTTTTTTTTTGTGACGGATTATATAAAAAAATTTACTTGATTAAGCTTTTAATTCAAAATCTTTTTTCTTATAAGCAAGAACGGGTTTCCCAAGACAGGGTAAAGCGGGGTCAAATCCTAAAAAAAAGAACGGTTTCCAAGACAGGATAAGATGGACGCTCCTGGAAAAACGTACCTAAGACAGGATAAAGTAGGTGCATCCTGCAGAATGGTTTCCTAAGAAGGGGGAAAGCTATGAATCAGCATCCCAAGAAGAAGGTTTTTCCCAAGGGATAAAGATAGAGCAGCATCCCAAGCAAAAACGGTTTTTAAGGCAGGATAAAGATGAGTCCCGCATCTAAGCGAAAATGATGTCTAAAACAGGTAAAAAAAGGGACTGGTAAAAAAAAACTTTCCCAAGTGGGAGGTTTCTTAAGACGTGCTTATTTTAAAAAAAAAAAATGGGGAAACCACTGTTTTGCTCGAAGGCTTTAGTTTGGTATTCGGTATCAAAAACGTACAGTACTAGTGAGTTTGAAAATGTTTTTGTTTTTCAGACAGTTTTAAATGAATAGAAAACTTTTGATTATCTCAGTAGTGGTATATTTTATATAATTTCATCCGTATTTTTGTAAAAATGGTTGAGTTTTTGAAAACTATATGCCGTTAACTTTTTTTTATCTAATTAAATAGAAACAAAAAACATCACAATCAGATTCTTTAAATCTTCAAAATTTTAAGGGGTTTAGAACTATGAAATAATAATGTACCAAAATTAAGTCCCCTGTATTTGAATATATATTTTAATATTTCTAATAGAGATTAAATTTTTTTTTTTGCCCATTAATTTTATACTTTTGTTTCTTCCAAAACCAAATTTTATTTTTGGTACCTTTTTTTTTACATTACTTAAATATAAAAATTTTTAACAAAAAATATATAAAAAGATGTTCAAAAAATGTTAATGGTTAGATATTAACTTGATACTGATGATATTTTAAAAAGGATTTATGAAAAATTGATGGATAATTTTGTTAAAAAAAAAAGAAGAAAATTTTTTTTTCTTGTTTTTATCAAAAAAATTTTTTAAAATATTGGGGTCATTTAGAGAAAAAAAGTTTGGGTTTATTTGCGCAGGTATCTTTTTTTAAAAAATAAAAATTTTGAAGAATGTAGTATTTCAATTGTTTTGTATAAGTTAAATTTTATTTTGGGCATTACTCTAAAATTGTTTAACCACAAGGGGGATAAAATTAAAAATGGTTTATTATTTTTGTTTTGCTATGTTTGCTATAGTGCTTAGTATTTAGTCCTTCTTTTTTTGGTTTTTTTTTTATTGTGGTAACCCCCCCCTATTCTTTTTTTAAAATTGATTTTTTTAAAAAAGGTTTCCACCCTTTTTTTATTGGGCCCTTTTTTTCTGCATATTCTATTTTTAATTTGCGCTTTTTATAATGGGTATCTCGAAATTACTGGGAATTACCTTTTTTATTTTTAAAAAAAGCAGAGGAATTAATCAAATTGTTTTGGTTAATAAAAACAAATTTTCTTTTTAGTAAAAACTTTTTTTTTTAAAAAGTTTAAATTTTTTTTGACCTTAGTTTTAAAAATTGTTTTTTTTAAAAAGGGAAATGGATAAATCTGGTAAAAAAAAGGGGGAAATATTTCTCAAAAAAATAAGAAATGGGGAATCGAATTTTTTTCCGAGAATGTGGATCTTATGGTGTGAATTTCACCTTGAGACATAAGATAAATGTGTTTAATGGCAGTAAATTGCGAATTTCTACTGTTTTATTTTTAACAAACAATTTTTTTTTTTTTTACATCCGTCGGTAAAAAATCAAAAGTCGATTTTTTGACTTTTTTTAATTTTTTTTTTAGTCCCAAAATTTTTTATTTGTTTACGTTTTTGCCCTTTTTAATTTTTTTTTTCCCTTTTGAAATTCCTCACATTAATTTTTTTTATCCTGGTATTCATTCTCTTTTAGGAGTTTTTCATGGAAAATGTAAAATAAATTTTTTCTTATTCCACTTTTTTAAAACATTTTAAACTTTTTGTAATTCTAAAGTTCTTAGTTACCATCGTTTTGTAATATTTTTTTTTATTCTTACAACTCGATTTTTGTAGCGCCTAGGGGATTTTGAATAAAATCTAATTCCTTTTAAACCTTTAGGGGTGTTTTTCAGGAGCTGTATATTTTTTAGTTTTCCCCGTGGTAATAACCCCTTTTGGAGCAAAAAATTTAGGTATTTCGTGTTTTCACAAACTTCATGGAAAAATGAATCTATTTTTTTGTAAACTTATAATTTTCTTTTTCCCTTTTTTTAAAACTAGAACGTCGGGGTTTTGATTACCCTTAAAAAGTCCATCGGTGTTTTTTCGGGACCCCGATATAAAAATGTAAAAAAATTGAATCCTTTAAAAATTTTGGGCTACGTCAGTAGAGTTAGTTTTAAGATTTTTAATATTTTCTTAATTTTCTTTTGGCCCATTATATCATAAGAAACAGAGTAGACTTTTTGTTTCCGGGGGTTTGGAACCACTGCTTTGTCAAAAATTTTATTGTAAAAAATTTAGTGCTCGTGGAACTCCCAAACAGTTGCGACGTAGACCTGAACTTAATGTAGGTAAGATAAATTTTCCGAACCCTCTCGGGGGGCCCGAAAGGGGGTTTATAAAAGGGGAAAAAAAAAATTTTTTATGCATAAGAAAAAAAAACTTTTTTACCAAAATTAAACAATTATGAAAAAAATCTATTAAAAAAAAAGAAATTTTTTACTTTTTTAACCCTCTAAGGGGTTTTCCAAAAATCTTTCCACGGGGATGAAAAAAGACCCACATATTTTTTTTTTTTGGGGGTTTTCAAAAACGGTTGAGCCGCATTTTTTTGGGAAAGCGGGTCGGCCGCTTTGGGGAAACTTTAAAAGGGAGAAAAAGTATTTTGGAATGGCGGAATTTTTTGTGCAGACCGCTGGGGGTAAGCTGAAATCCCAATGATTGGTGTGTGTGTGGTTCGTAATTTACTTACAAGGGGGGGCAGACTAAGGGAAAATCATTTGGGTCAAGACTTGATGTTATAGTAGTACTCCTTTTGGGGTGTTCAACCCCCAATGTTTCGGGTGAATGGGGCAATTGAAAACAAAAGCCCTTCGAGATTCATGCAGCTTTTATAAATTTTTTAACTTCCCCCAACGTTTGTAGCCTGGTTGATATAATTTAAATAAGTCTGTAAAATTTTAAATTCATTGTCTCCTGTTTTGAGAGTGAAGGTTTTTTCTTAAACTTCGAAATGGCTAAAATTTAAGATATAATTAATCTCTCAAAAAAATTATCCAAATTTTTTTGAATTCAAAAATTTGCTTTGTTTTAAAGGGCTAATGTTTTTCCGTGCTTTATTCCCTCTCTAAGTTTTCCATTGGACCATATGGGGGGTTTTCTTTTAGTATTCTCCTGCCAAAATACTCTCTCTCTTAAGTGTTTCCAATCCCCCAAAAAACCCCTTTTTACCATTTGGTTTTGAAATTAAATAGTCTGCATTTAAAAAGAAAATTTTATTTTTAGAACCCTTTAATGAACCAACCAGTGACGAGTTGAATTTCCCCGTTAGTTGTTTTCATGAGAAATGAAAATTGGAAAAATGTCTATGATCATCATCTTTTTGGATAATATTATTGCTGTTTTTCGCTGTGGGGATCGTTTGAACTTTTTCTGCCGGGGAACACTGTCGGGGGAAAAGTAAAAATCCGGGCAAAACTGGGAAAAAGCTTGTTTTATCCTCAATAGCATCTTTTCACTGGCGAAAAAAATATCAATATCTTCTCCTTTTATTGTGACTTATGTTACTAACGTGAACCCAAAAAATCTGCGCCCGGTTATTTTGGGGCCTTTTGATCTTTTTTGTTTTGATTTTTGTCGTTCGGGATCAATAATTGTTGCATCTGGGTAACTCAGTTCAACAGAGACTTGGATATGGATAAATGTTGTTGAAAAGTCGAAGGAACCGATTAATTTGATTCTGTACTGTCAGATTCAGTCTGACCGAGAAATTTCATCATATCTGAACTTTAAACCCGGTTGGATACAACTCTTTCCGCTTTTCTTTTTGCCGCACCAGGTTCTCATTTTCTCCTTTTATCTCTATCTCTCTTAGTGCCTAAGCCTGACATGATTGATAAATTATGACAAATGCCCAGTACCACACACCACACTATTATTTATTCTCACATCAAATACTTTTAAAATTTATAATATGATATAGAAACATGAAGCGAGACTGCGTCTGCATGCGATACTTTAATTGGCTTTCTAAAGATGGGAAGTCCCGAGGTATGTCTCGTCTTTAACCGAAGACCGTCTCTTCCCACGATAGCAGCTTGACTCCAGCTAATGTTGCCAGACTAAATATAAGGGAAACGACAGAGTTGAGAAATTTTGTTAAAAGAAAATGGAAAACACAATATTTTCACGAATTATTTATTCGTATGCTTTCATACACCGATAAATAGAATATCTTTTTAATTTATTTCGGCTTTGCGGCGCGAGGCCGTGGGCAGTGGCCCACGCCTTACGCCGCCTCTGCCCACAGTTACCTGATCTGAATCCTGTAGAACACCTATGGGATTTCTGGATTTAAGATTCGTCAACACAATATTTTCAAACAAGGAAATGGGAAGCGTATGTTCTTAAGGACGAATGGAGAAGATAAACGCTGAAGAAGCAACTAAACTTGTTAATTCAACGCCAAAAGAACTTTAGGAGGTTCTCGAAAGACAGGGTTATCCAACCAGCTATTAAATAGCTCATTACCCTTTTTAAATATTTTGTATAGCTTCTACTGAAACAGTGAACGCAGACTTTTTCTACTTGATTTTTGTAGGTATCGCTACAAATCTGTCTTTATTTTAAAATCTATGAAGGCAAACCAAATTTTTTGTTCTTCTGAATACTTAAAATGCACTAAATAAAATTTAATGAAAATTTGTTTTTTAAATTCCAGTTTTTAAACTTTTTTTTTTCATTGTTCATGTAAGCAATAGTGCGTGAATGCAGAATTTTTCTAGCTAGTGTATGTATAAAGCACAATCTTTTCCCTTAAAATCATTTGTAATTTTGTAAGACATATCTTCCTTTTTTATATAAATTTCCTGACTACGATATTTTTTGACTGCCGCGTGGCCCGTGGATCATTGTAAATTAATTAGTTTGGTCCTCGAGGGTGAAAAGTTGAAGATCCCTACTTTAAACGAACACTTCTCAAAACCTTTTATTATTCAGGAACTAAATAAATAATTTAGAACAAACACCCTCGTTTTAGAAAGTTAATTCCTTAAATTTTTAAGGGGCAAATTAAAATAATTTATAAATATTTTTTCTTAAAATAATTTCCAATGAGAACACCCTTCTTCAACTTAAATATTTTTAAAAACGAAAAGAAGTAATTAATGAACATTTCGAATGCTTTTATAAAATGGAAAAGTAACCCTCAGATAATGCATATTTTTAATAAATTCGTGTAAATTTTTCTCAATAATTGATCATTTGTTTTTCGTAAGCTCGCAATGTAAACTTCTTATTACATAAACAACTCACTTCAATATATATCGAATTTATAATTTTTAACTGATGAAATATTAGGCATTATGTAGGCAGGATATTAGCAATATGTAGGATATTTTTTTGAAATGTGTATTAAAGAAAATACAATTAGAATTCAATAAACAGTTTAATTTTTAATATAAAACAAATGTAATCCATTAAAATAGACTCTTTTGAAAATACTACTAAAAAAAGTATAAAAAATCTATTATTAAAAGTTTTCTTTTTCACTTTAGAAATAACTTTTATAATTAAAAAACATAAAAATTTATTACTGCATATTTCCCTCTTAGAAGAATTCTAGTTCTGTAAAATATTCCCTACAAAGATTGAAGTTTTCATTTAAAAAAATATTTTTCCGAGCCATATTTAATTTAGTGTGTCCAATTAATTTTTTTTCGAAAATCTTGTTATGTGTGAAGCCTTACCGATAAAATCATTGCTTTTTTTTTTTTTATAAATTTGATTATGTCAAATTCTATCAAGTTTCAGGCTTTAATTGTATTAAAATAAGTTATACTGGATTGGAAAATATACGTGGAGTTAAAATTGTGAAACATTGTTTGAATAAGAAAAAATAATTAAATTGCTTAAAGGCATTCTCCTTCATTCTAAGTTTTTAAATATTTATTCAATTTAAAAAAAAGCGCGTGTAAAATTTCATGAATGCAAACTATGTTCTATAACTTTTTTGAAGAATTTGGTTGTCATTCGCGTGCAGAAAAATAAAACAAGAAGCAACAGAAATTATCATATTAAATTAATTATTACTTCGATGATATTTTTGCACATAACTTTGTCATATTTTGATGTATTTTTTAATTAAAATTGATTTAGCTAAGTATTGTTAATTCGATCGGAAACTTCGATTTAAATTATAATGGAATTTTTGTTAATTCATTAAATTATTTTTCTTATTCCATATTTGTTTATAAATTTTGCATTTAAAAGTGAATTATTTTTAACGAAATTCCACTGATGAAGATATTGGTAGAATTTAAAAAAAAACTTTCGTGTATTTCAAAGAATTGTTCACCTAAATGTGTTTTAATTCGATTCTAAACCTAATTGAATAATAAGTTACATGATTTCTTTTACACCCTGGTTTAGACTTAGTTCACTCTTTCGCTAACGAAAGATCATTTGTGCCAAATTGCGCCGAGAGATTATTGTGGATTCCTATTCAATATATTGCCAATTATTTGCCAAGTTGGCGATAAATAAAGGAGAGGAATAAACTAAAATAGGATCTAAACCCGAGGTTGTATTGTTCTTGGTGCTAATAGTACCAGTAAAAGCAAAACGTTGTTTTCATTAGTATTCTTTACCCAACTTGATTATAAACTCTTGGAGAAATTTGAAATAACTAAAATTTTATCCTTTTGAAATTGCCGAAAAGGATTTTAAAAAATTCAAAATGAATTTCAATTTTGTATTTCCTGTATTTCAAGGATTATAAGCTCAAAAATTCATTTATTCTGGAAATATTATTCTATATACTGTTTGTCTTGTGGAATGTTTATATTTATGTAAGGGTTTGTTAGTTATATATTCTCTGAATAATATATATATATATTTTATATTATATATATATATTGTTAAGGCATTTTATTCGATGAAAAATGGAGTAGGTTGTATGTGTGTACCATTTTTGATAGCTCTAAATTTTTCAGACATATATATAATACATGGAAATATGTATTAAATTATTTATGAAAACATTGGACGTTTGAAGAAATCATAGCAAAGCGAACTGAATAGTAAAAGAGAGCGTTCAAAATGAAAATGAAAAAACAACACGTTTTTATATTATTTGCGCTTGGTTCCCATTCATTAAGTATACCATTATATACACCCAACTCTTTTTTTACACGGTTTTGAAATAATACAGTACAATAATTCGACGAATATTTATTTTTACACAAATTTTTTGTTGTAGCACTAATTCCAAAAAAATTTGAGGACTCGTGCCCTTTGGATGAGGACGATTTGATCGAATTCATGACAGTTTAGGATAATGAAGAAGTCAAAGGTGAAGTTCAACTATTAACAGCTAATTTAAATCGAGAGAGCTTGAAATTTGCCAAAAGTATGAACAATATTTTCTTACTCATGATCCTGACTTTAAAATTTCAACGTAATCTTAAGTTTAGTATAGCAGGATATCAAGAATTATATAAGTAATTTGAAAAACAACCTCCCTCCCCCCACTAATAACAAACTTTTTAAAATCAAAGAAACCAACTTAGGCTGTTAATAACGAACGACATATTTTACACATTTAAAGATGATAGGATTTTTGATCCAGTTCGTAATAAACATGCACGCTTGTTATCAAGTGGCGATGAGTAGTGGTTTAATTAATTCTTGATTTCAATTTGAATTTTTATATGTTGTATTTACTTATAAGACTAAATTTTCACTGTACACTGTTTCTTTTGTTTGTAATAAAAGTGATTGTTTTTGTTTTGTATATATGTAACATTGATTCGAGTATTACTTTTTTTGCGCGGTTTTATGTAAAAAAATCAGAGATGTTTAATTTTACACGATTTTTTAAAATTATGGAACATATCTTCAAATTTACCATAGCGGCATGTATTTTTTTACACGATTTTTTTGCACGGTTTTCTAAGAAGCGTATCTACCGTATAAAAAAAAAGAGTTGTGGGTGTACATACAACAAAAAATAAATTTTACACTCAAACTAATTTTTTGCATGGCTTGAAAAAAGAATTTTTTTTTTCAAAAAACGTTAAAGCTTATTGCTTTTGAAATGTTGAGTATAGCCTTCCTTTAGTTGCACCAAAATAACCGATTTGCATTTTTACAAATTCTTTCATTTTTTTTTCAAAATTTGAATTTTAAAGTCATAAGTCTTATTAAATGCAAGCAAAATTAAGAGTACTATCCAACTTTGGTTTAAAACTTTAGTCTTTGAATTTTCTGTAGTAGGCGTGTTTTTTCCAGTCATTAAGAGCAAAAAATGACGTTAATTATAATAAATTAAGCTTTATATTTTTAGTTAGCATCAGTGGCGCATGCAAGGGTGGAAGAGTTCACGAGTCCGGACCCCCACATAGCCCTTGATTTTTTTCGATTAATTATAATCCTATGTATGTATTACTTAGACTTTAATAAAGTGTTTGTTATTACTAATTTACTTTGTTGATTAATGCTGATTATCTATTCCATTATTTTTTATTACTGTCTTTGTTCTCGAAAAGCGATAAAATCAAATGAAAATGTCTGGCGGGGTGTTGGGAAATGATATGAGAATGGTGGACTTTCGACCCTGGACCTTCCCTCCCGTTTCTCATGTGCACCACTGGTTTTAGTATGTATATATTTTAGATTATTACTTGATAAACATTATACCTTTTAACAGATATAAGATTCTATAACTACATGAATCCTACGCTTTAAAATCTCAATCGCTCCCGAAACATATTTAAAATAAAATGCTGCAGAATCATTCAACAAAGTTTTTCATTGTATATTTTTTTTTCAAATTATTCACTACAATGTGTTATTTAAACATAAGCTACTTATTCTTTTAAATTACGAGAAGATATACAGTGGCCTTCAACTTGGGGGCCTCAAAAATACTCATACACTTGCAATTTTCTGTTAAATGTAATGTGTTTTCGACTAATAAAAATTAATATATCGGAATTGTAATTTTTTTTATAATATCTGCAACTTGTTCTTATAGAAATTACGTAATCAATTTTTAAAACACACATAGTATAACTATTATTTAAAAAAATTAATAATCAAAATACTGCTAAAAAGTTACGCCCCAAAAGTCTTCGTACATTTAAAAAAAATCTCAACGTAGCTTTAAATGTTATATTTCATTCTTAATGTAGTACTTAATGGGACATCTTTTAGTGTCCACAACAACGTTTAAATGTCTTTGTATAGGTTTCATCAGTTTTTTTTGTAGTTTCTGCATCGATGTTCCCCTATTCATTTGTAAGTACTGTTTTTACTTCACATTTTGTTTTAAATGTCATGTTTTCTTACTCCAAAAACTCTCACTAAATATGTTCTCCTAGTTTTAAATTGGGTGATTTAGGAGGTGTTTCAGAATTTGGGGACAGTTATTGAGATATGAATGGCATAGGTTGAAAGCAATGTGCTTGGGGTTATTATCTTGTTAAAAAATTAAACAGATTGCAATACACAAATTTTAGCTGAGTAATTCATGCTTTAAAATATTTAAATATATAAAGCTCATGATTCGCAGCATCATCAAAAAATACCAAAGTTTTTTTAATCCTAAAACCGATGTACATGCACACAAGAAAAGCTCCACTTCCATGCTTCACTGTTCTAACTAAATTCTTGGGAATTTCTCATTTGTTCTTCTCCAAATAGTTATGCGCCCGTCAGAGCCAAAAATATTGAATTTGCTATCATCCCAATCAATGCGTGGTAAATGTTGAATTTTTTGAAACTTAGTTCCAAAAACTTAGTTGGAACAGTGTAGCATGGAGCTGTAGCTGTTTTTCTGTGTGTGTGTGTGGGGGTGGTGGGTGTAAATCGGCTTCAGGATGAGGTAATTTGGTATTTTTTAATGGTATTTGGAATCATGAGCTTTATTTAAATGTTTTAAAGAACAGCTTGGATTTACCCGCGCAAAATTTGGGTGTTGGAGACGACTTCAATTTTTAACAAGATAATGACCCATGCACACTGCTCTCAACGTACGCCACCGGTGTATCTAAAACTGTCCTCGAATTCTGAAACACCTCCTAAATCCCCTGATTTAAGCCCAGTAGAACATATGTGGTGAGAACTTGAATTTAAAATTAAGAAATATGACATAAAAACAAAATGTGAAGTAAAAACAGTACTCACAGAAGAATAGAGGAACATCGATGCAGAAATTTAAAAAAAAAAAACTGATGAATATACCAAGAAGTTTAAAAGTTGTTGTGGAAACTAAAAGATATCCTATTAAGTACTAAATTAAGAAAAATATACAATATTTAAAGCTATGTTGAATTTTTCTTTAAAGTGTACGAAAACTTTTGTGGCGTAATTTTTTGATAGTTTTTTAATTACTCTTTGTTTTAAATAATAGTTATACTATGTTTTAAAAATTGATTATGTCATTTCTATAAGTTGCAGATATTATTAAAAAAATTAAAATTCCGATGTGTTAATTTTTATTAGTCGAAAACATTAAACTTCACAGAAAATTGCTAGTGTAAAAACACTTTTGAGTGTCACTGTATCTAATGGAAATGACAAGTACCCCACATTCTTTTTCAGTTCCCCCTCCCCCTATTTTTTAAGCCTGATTTAAACAGAAACTTTACATTTTTTTTAGACCTGTTTTTAAAATTTTCCTTGAGAGTGTACAATATGAAATGTTTTAAAAAATGAATTGGCAACCAAAGAGAGAGAATACAACCCCCCAGTTAACAATTATGGTGAAAGAAAAGAATTATTCAATAAATATTGTATTATATCCTTCTAAGAGAATATTAAAAAATATTAAACATCTTTTTCTTTAAAATTTCCATTTTCCTAAATTGAATATTCCTCTTTTTTTTTTGAATATTAAAGGAAGGTACTCTTGTAAATATTTATATTCACGGTCGTAATTTTACTTCTCTTGCTTTCTAAGCATGTAAAACACAGCAGAATCAAACATATTTCAAAGGAAAAACCTTTAATTGCTTTGGTAGAAATAATGAGGTATCCATACTCGTTGCAAGGTTGAGTTTGAGTGAAAATCGCCTTTTATTTTATTAAGTTTTTAATAACAGTCTATCTGTTATTTATGAAAACTGTATTCTTTATTTTTAAACTAAACAGTTTTTCTTCTGCTTTTGGGATGATTAGTGAATTAAAGATCTACGATATTTTAAAAAGGAACATAAATACACCATCAAAAGAAGTAAATATTTAAACATCTTTTTAATTATAATAAATGAGATAAAAATAAATAACTTTTCCTCACGTATAATATTGAAATTTTTCCCATGAATTAATATACAGAAAGGAATATAAATTCTAAGAATTTCAAATCGTTTGTTGACTATTTCTCAAGTGAATGCAATAATTTCATCAGTGAAATATCTGTATCTCAAGATATATTTTTACGAAACATTTTTAACTTGAGAAATATTCTCGGATAGTTTATCATCAGTTCAATTAGATGGTTTGTCAGCTTATAGTGTTTTCTAAGACTAGAAATAAGATTTTTTTATAAGTTAATTATCTTCTAAGTTACTGTTTATTGTAACTTAAAACTAACTTTAAAAACAATGTTGAAAACCACTCAATTAATCTCCCAATCTAGGAAATTTTTTATAAAAGTGAATAATTAACTCCAGTTGTGAACATTGCCTGAAAATACGTTTCTTTACCATTTTTAAAACTCTTAAAAACCTGGGAACTCTCAATAAATATTTACCTTTTTATAAAATTATTGAAAATATTCAACACATTTGATTCTTCGATCAGAAGTTAATTTTAATCGAAACTAAGTTAAAAATATTAGTAAAATTGCTTTAGTTATAGTTTTAAGAAAAAGTATACCGAACACATGAAGGGGGATACTTAAGATATTATACACTTATATTATGTGTGGGAATAAGGGCACATATAGAAGTTCCTAGAAAAAATAAAAGGTTCATTTAATTTCTTTTGGTATTTGTATTAAGTGTGCAGTGACAAAAAACTCGCATAGAATTTCGCTGGAAAAAAAATTCTTCGTAGAAAGGTAACATATATCCAGTAAGTTTCCCATTGAATATATTTTTTGTCAAATAGAATCTATCTGGGAGAATATCTGCCTGCTAACAGTACATGACTTAGCCATTATCCAATCAGTAACGCTTTTACTGAATTTCTGCAGGACATATGAGTATGAAGTAGTATATATTAGTCATAAATGAGAGAGAGAAGCGATCGAACGCTTCTTCAGGCAATCATTTGTCTGACGGTGCTTTGAATCCACACAAATCAACGTTTGCTGCCCTATTTAGAAATAAGTAACTATTTTGGGATGTTTTTCCAGAACTGGTTCTTGAAAATATCTAGAATAATTCATTAGTTTCTTATAAAAGTACATAAACTAAATAAGATCAGTTATAAAATATTCCGTTTTATCTGGAGCTATCATTTTCTATGGAAATGTAACTAACAGTAAAAGTCCATAATGTGGTATTCTTCAAAGAAAACTTTGTTAATAGTACAGCAGTCTCGAAAACTCAGCCTAATGTAGACTGAAGGGTGGACGCGAGTTTGTGGAAAAGCCGGGTTATCGAAAAAGGGGTTACAAGAGAATAAGTACGAGTATTTTCTCAATAAATATTGTACTCCACTTGTATGTATTTCTTGCTTGAGAAAACAAAAGAATATTAACTGCCCAAATACCCTTAAATAAAAGAAAAGTACGAACTTTGCTCTATGCCTTCATAAAGGCATAGAGCACATTTACAGCATGAAAAGGAAAATTAAGGAATATATAGTATGCTGTATAATTTACCTAATCAGACCTACAACTACTGTTTCAAAATTATGAAACATGCTCCAGTTTTTGTGTTGTTTTTGAGTTGGTATAGGGGACTGCTTTTTAGATGAAAAGTATTTCCACAGATGAAAAGTATCTGTTCTTTAAAGGATCTGTACTTTAACCTGTTCTTTTAATCAGCTGTTGTTTGAAACTCTTACTTCAATGCCGTAATGAGTAAACGCTAATTTAATTTCTTAAAGAAAAATATTTTTAATATCCAATTAAAAATAGTAATAAGTTTGAAGATATTTATAAAATCAACATTTTGTCAATATCATCTATAAAAGAGAAATCAATTTGTTTTTAGTAAAAAAAACTATTTATAACCTCGGAATTGAATGTAATGCACAAAATTTTGATGTATTAATGTTGGTGAGCGTGTTCAATTGAAAAATTGCCTGCTTTTGAATATCGTTTCTTTTACGATGATATATATTTAAAAAATAATTTCACATACACCGGCTATGAATATACATTTAACTTAGCTTCAAATTCAATTTTGAACATTTTGATACACGCACGCACGCACACGCACGCACGCACACACACACACACACACACACACACACACACACACACACACACACACACACACACACACACACACACACACACACACACACACACACACACACACACACACACACACACACACACACACACACACACACACACACACACACACACACACACACACACACACACACACACACACACACACACACAACACACACACATTTAACTCAAAAACTTAAAAGTTCATTTTATTTATTACATATCGAAATTCAATTATTTAAAGTAATCATTCCGCTTTTTGAAGCTAAACGGACTGTTGGAAAATTCAGGAAAAATGCAATATAACAGTGTCAAAAAGAATGAGAGATGAAAAATGTTTTTAAAGAAATGATGAACAGGTTACGTTGCTTAAAGAACAGATGATTTGATTACGAGGAGAGAAGAAAAGATAACAGGTAAGCGATGATAATTAAATGATTTAGCGAGCAAGGAAGGCAACGGTATAAAAAGGTTTACGTGAAATACCAGAACAGGATGTTCTCGCTTTTCTAAAGAACAGGTTGTTCTTTTGTTCCCCATCCCTATTCTTGAGTGATGTTGATTCATACAAATAATATTCGGCTGTCAAATCTTGAAAGGATTATACCTTCAGCTTTGTGAATAGTATTAACAGATTAAATTGATTTCGTATGTAAATTTTTAGAAAAGGAAGTTTCTATTTCGATAAATAATTTAATCTTAAATGAAAATTATGAAAGTTTTTCACATTAAAAACTTCCAGTACCTTTTTAGGAGTTTTGTGATTAAATGCAAAATTTGATTAATTTATTTTTTAGAGAAAAGGATTCATGTTGATAGAGAGAGTTATGTATTACGTTATAGTCTGTAAAATTATAGTGACATCTTGTTATGTATCTCGGAAAAAATATTTTATTTATATGAAATAATGCGATTTGAAGTTAATTGCTGTTGCTGGATCAAAGGTGTAAGATATTTGAATTGTGAATCAATAAGTGCAGTTAACTATGTTTAATGGTTAGATTTCAAGCATCATTTAGCCCTGGGATCTTAAGTGGAAAGGGAGGCTTCATGAATTTGTAATTACAAAATTTTAGTTTTTAAAATTAATCGTTAGACGGTAACGGCCTCCATTAAAAACGAATATTTTTACTAGATACTCAATAATGATATTTCTTTTTATCTCTTACTATATCTTTTTTAATATCAGATACTCAATTGGGCATTGATATTTCGCAAAATATCGTTTTTCATTAACATTTTTATTTTAATTTTTAAATAATGTCTTAAAATGTTTAATGTGAATTTTTTGCAGTTTTCACACACACATTAAAAACTAGAATCTCCTCAAAAATTAATTTTCTATCATATGCATCATGACTTAAATTAGTTTGAAATCTACAGTATTAATTAAACTTTTTACTGCATTCTTGATTAAATATTATGAGATCCACGGTGCTTAAGCTTTGTACACCTTCAGGCAGTACCTTCTGAGGAAAACAATTATAAACGATGGAATTATGAGATGGCAGCAAACGTTTCTAACATCTAATCCGATGCGCTGTGTAAAGACTTGTAATGAATAAGATTTATGAAATCGCAAGTTATTTTTTTCGTGTATGTGAACGTACAGAATAACAAGCATTGAATTCTGAATTTCAGAAACGGTTGGAAACGTTTAACTGTTTAATAAAATAATATTACTTGTGTGAATATATATAGAAATGTCGTATTTAAGATTGTGAAAAGAACATTCTGTGTTATTTATAAAACTACAAACTCTGCCGTTGGCATTGTTGAATAAAGCCATGTTGAATACGAAGAATTTTTTGAATATTATTTACAGCAATAAATAAATGAATAAATGCTTATTTACGAAAAAAGATTATTTAGTCGATACCGAAAAATAGAAATGATTTTATAACCAAACACGTTCAATGGAAGAAAATGTTTTTTGATAATCAAATCCTGTAATTTTAGTTTAACCCTTTATCTACCGACGGTACTTATAAGTACCACTCATTTACATAGAATAAACATTTTTCGAATATTCTGACGATATTTAGCAGGAAATTCTTTGAAATCCACTCTTTCAAGATATATGGCAGCACGGGTTCTATGATGAGTATTTTAGCGGAGATTAGTTTTATAGCAGAAATTGCGTTTTCAGCTGACGGCGGTTTCAACGGATTGTGAAGATCATCATTTTTGTCCCGAAAAAATAGTTAATGTCAAAATTTAAATGTCTTTTTTTTTTGTATGTTAATAAGGACCTTACAAAACTATTTGACTATTTATTTTAAGTGAACAGTGTATATAATTAATTTTACAGTTGATTATCTTTTAAATTTAAATTTAAATTTGCTCTAACGTTAAATTTCCCAAAGTTGAGTATTTTGTTTATGTATATCCCTTAATTTTCAATGTAGTGATCGAAAAAAACAATTTTGCGTGAAAAAAATTGCAGTAAATCATAATGCGTTAGATAAAGGGTTAAGTGAGAATCAGTGAATAAAATGAAACCATGCTGGAAGTGGAGCAGTGAATTGTTTCATTGTAACATTCAATTAAGTCATAATTAGGGCTTATTGTTACATCAGTATACCTTTATTATCCCATATTATTCTTTTTTTGCTTTCTAACAATCAATTTTTCAGTTCTTATAATATCAAACACATATAGCTGTAGACTTCATGCCAATTATTTCTTTATAAAATGATAATACCCTTTACATATATATGTTACTGTGGATGTCCAAAATTGGAGAATGTCGACACACCAAATACGTTGGTGAAAGATCGAATATTGTATTACAATCTTGTACATTTGGACTTTCACCGACGTATGTCGACAATCACAGATATGCTCTGGTGGAGGTCGAAAAGACTCCGAGTTCTATAAACTTACAAAGGAAAATGATACCCTCAAGCAGCTTTACACACGTAATCAGTTCGCAATTTGTAAAGAAAAGTTACTTTTCATAGATGAGATTTATTTTCAAGAAATGTCTCTGAAAGAAGCAGCTGCAGTTAATTCGAGAAGGGGAAGGTTTCCCGCTGTCATTGCAAAAGAAAGTGTTCCACAAATAAATGCAGTTGTAAAACAAGGGCCTTTTTTTTCAATTAAAATTCATAAAGTTTAGTTGCAATAAATAAGATTTGAATCACATAATTTGGTAAGTTTTTTTACTATTATTTTATTTTCTCATTTAGAACGTACTGTATAATTAAATAAGTTTTAACTCAACCTTTTCTTTCTTTTGAATGTACTGTGTGCTTTTTTCCCTTGGTCATTCCCTTCAGAAAGAGAGGCGAAACATTTACACGACTGAATTACAGGAAGAAAAAAATAAAATGTCCGACATGTTCAATTCACCATTGGTGATGAATGTCGACATTTACCGGTGTAAGTCAGAAATAAGGATATTTAGCAAATATTTGGACATACAAAGGGACAATTTAATGTTGCATTTACCGGGGGAAAGTCGACTATTCTCCGATTTCGTGTTCCTGCAACATATATATTCCATAACCGCTGTAATGATAACTGTAACTAACTATTCCAAGCGGCAGAAGCGCTCTCTAGCGACCGGGTGAGGAGAGAATGTGGTCGCTATGAGAAACTGTTCATGTTCTTTGCCTGTTATTTTTGTAAACAATATAGGCTAAGTTGGGAAAAATTTTTCCAGGTATTAAATGAGACTTAATTGAACTCAATAGAATTTGCCATTTTCAATCTAATCTTTAAAGTCCAACACTCAACAGTTCCAAATTAATTATAAAAAAAGTTTTCCATAATGATTATGATATTCGTTTGGGGTTTTTTCTTTATTCTGTCTAGGATACTGATCGATATGATACATGCATATAGTATACCAGTATAAATAACAATTATGTGGATTTAATTTCTTTTGCATAATAACATTATTCTTATAACATAAATATTTTAGTGCCAACAAATACATTTGAGTTCGAAATATACCATTACATATTTGTTACTAATTGTTACATTGATTCGATTTATTATTGTTTTCAAATGCTCGTCGAGACAACTTATTATAATTCTGCAACTAATTATTGAACATTGAACTTTACATTCAAATAATGTACTTGAGACTGTATTCATATTTTTTTTTCAGCCTGCGATAATATTATGATATGGAATATTATTTTAGAAAGTGTTAAAATGAATCAGTAATCATTTTCATTCAAATGTAATTAGATTATTGTTAATGTTCAGCTATTAGATTGCTTTATATTTTAGAAATGAAATTATTTAGATAAGTAATTGAAAATCATTACAATTATTTGCAAGGTATTTTAATATAATGGTAATTATCTGCATAACTTTATTAAAAAATTACTTTTTAAACCTTAAATATCTTTTTGACTATATACTGACTATTAAAATTTTTTTAAAATATTTAAAATTATTTAAACAAATTAACCCAAATTTTGGTATTTATAATGAAGGATTGATTTAATTCAAATCTTTCTTGGTAACTAATGGAAGCTTTAAGAATCTAGCTGCCAGTTGTGAAAGTACTTTAAATTATTAGTACATTTTTTTTCTTATTTTTGAAAAATTTCACCCCTTTTGTCAAATAAAAATAAATTTTTGATTTAAAGATAAAGTGATGTATATTCTATTCAGAGTATATTAGACTGTAAAATTGCCATTGATAGTTATCAGAAAGTAATAATTAGTTGTATATCGTTACAAATGAGGTTTAAATATTTTTACAAATTATTGTATAGCTATATATTATTTTTATTTATATATCGGTATGAAGCTTATTTCTTTTTTCCATTTTGAAAATAAGTTAAAATTTTTATCAAAATTAGAAATAAATTTCGTTAATAATTTTAATTTTATTGCCATCATAAAAAAATTGTATTTTTAAAGGGTTTTTTAAAAACCAATTGTAAAAAAATTTAAAAAAAGTTTTTTATTTTTAAATTTAAGGGAAAAAAATCTGAATACTATCTTCAATATATATTTAATAAAAGAAAACACATACATTCCACGTTGTGTTTGTTATTTTTTAGTTATTACTATTATTTCCTCTTTCCCTATTATATATCATGTTCAAATTTTCTCAATCGTTAATAAAATACTTTCTATTCATCCAAATACATTTTTTTTAAAACGAAAGGGGAATGATACTTGTTTTAATAATTTTTTTTTCAAATTTTAAATTCATTAACAAAATTTTAAATTTTTTTAATTTTTAAAATTTATTTTTGGTTTTTTCTTATTACAACTAGCTGAAACCAGTGGCGCCAGTATGTTTTTCTAAAAAGTAGGAATTCCCAAAAAAAAATTTTATTACTTTTTTTTTTTCACTTGTAATCAAATTTCCCAAGAAAAATATTTAAATGGGTTGTGTTGGAAGTTTTTTTTTTTGGAAAAAGTAAATGTTTAATAAACCAGTCATTAAGAATAACACACCAATAACAAGACGGTCTTTCGATATTGCTTTATAATTCCAGTTAAGAAGTCGAATGAAATCAAGGAAAAAACTTTATTAGCGTCTAAAGTGCGACTAAATCTGGTCGCAGCAGTTTAAGTTACTAAGTTGAAGTCGAACCTACGACCAGTAACAGCATGAATACAACTGTACAGCGTTTTAACAAAAATGCAACAACAAGCTCATACGTAAACACACATTACACACACTTACACTGAGAGGTACACATGTTAAAAGTACAGAAAGAAAATGCGTTTTTACAGGTTTGGATTCACATATATTTCTCTAATTTATTTAGTTGATTTATTTTTTGTCGCACCATGGAAGTTAAAGGAAAGAAATAAAATTTTTGAAAATACAATTAAATAAAATAAAGTAATATTTTATTATATAGGTGTGATTTTTTAAAGGGTATGGAGCACTATATTCTTTTAATACTGTTCCGGTTCAGGCATTTTGCGTTTGGAAATCCTGAAAGAAAAAAAAATATGAGATTAGAAACTATATAATTTTTAGAGAGAGAAATAAATATATAGATATGTATTGAATCAAAGTATATTATACTCTAATTTTTTATAATATTTCTTAACCATTTAATGGTTATAAAATTTGATTTATTGAAAGAAAAAATTACATTTTGAATTGATTTTAAAAACATACAACCAAATTTTTTTTTTTAAAAAAAATTTTTTTACATTGTATTTATTTTTGGGAAAAAAATAAATAACCCCAAAACCAAAATTCTGTAAAAGGGTTTTTGTCATTTTTTGACTTTTTTGGAAAAAAAAAAAAACCAAACCCCAAAGGTAAATTTTAAAAATAAATCAAAACAATGCTAAGTAAAAGCTTTGGCCACATTTTTAACCCTTTTTTTCAGAAAAATTTTAAAAAAAAAAATTTCCAAAAAAATTTGGCGTTGGGTTAAACAACTCAAAACCACATAATTTAAAAAAACAAGTGAAATTTTAAAATTAAAAACTGGTTTTTAATTTTGAAAACATTTTAAAAAGTTTTAATTTTAACAATCTTTTTCCCCCCAATTAACAAAAAAAATTATTTTAAAAATTTTCAAATGAAAAAAAAAATTTTTTTTAATTTTGAAAAATTTTTCCAATTGGGAAAAAAATCCCGTGAAATTTATTTTAATTTTAAAAAGTGAAAAAACCCTTAGGAATTTAGCTCATTTTCTCAGAAGATTACATGATGCATCTAATTTTGAGTCTTTATCTTAGTCTTGTTTCATGCATGTCATAAAAATACTTTCACAAAATTCAAAAAATTCTTAGAGTATTTTATAAAGTTTTTTTAATGAACAATTTATATAAATTTTTAAGGGGTTAAATTTTTAAATTAATTCCCCCAATGTTAAAAAATTTGCAATATTTTTTTTTCATCCCAAAGCTTACAGAATTTTACCCATGTGAATTGATGCTTAACATTCCCAAAGATAAAAAGATAATTTAGTATTCTGAAATTTAATAATTAGATAAATAATTAAGAATACTAAATGAATATTATTTTAGTTAGGAAAAAAGAACCAACCTATTTGAAATTCAAAATATTTTTAAGCTAGCACACAAACAAATGTGGTCTAAATAATTATTTTCTTTATAAAACAGAGGTAGGCGGGTAACAAACTTTGCAGCTATTCTTAAGCTACGAAAATTATGAAAGCAGAATTTGTTCTTGCTCCATATGCAAAACAGTTCGTTCTGTTTAGATGGAAAATTTTATTTACCATTGTTATTAAGAATCCTCTTTACTTAGCGAATTTTAAAAGAAGACGAAAAAAAAAAAAAAAAAAAATTAAAATTAAATAAAAGAAAAAACTAAAATATAACAAATAAGAAAAATAGAAAGATTTTTATATAATAGAATCGAGATGAATATTTTAACAAAATGAGTAATTGATTTGCTGAAATAAAGATGCATGGACACAGTTTTGAATTTGTTACTTTTAAATAATTTTGCAACATAAGATGATATTTTGCATGAATTCTCAAAGTTATATACTTAGTTTACAAATGTAAAAGAGAGATTGTATACACAAAATATATTTAAATCATTTTAATGAGAAAGTGGATACATTGAGTTGTGTAGGCATTGTTAGTAAATAAATCAGTCAAAGTTATATGAAGTTTCCATTCTTTTTCAAAAAGAAATGTAATATTCATGTATGTTATACGCGACCATTTGTATGTGAAAATTTTTGTAAACATATTCAAACCTCATCAAATGATAAAAGAAATCGAATGTATCTTAAAAAATTGTTTGTTTTATAAGAAAATTTTCAGGAATTTGTTGTTTTATGTCTCTATAGATTAAAATAACACAAGTATATGTATTAATATTGGGATGTAGAATAGTTAAGATGTAGAATAAATTGGGATGTCCCCGTAGTTAAAAATTCTAATTTTCAACATTTTCAGAAAGCCGGCTGGGTGGCGTGGTTGGTTTGTCGCTGGCCTTCAGCGAGTAAGGTTGTGGGTTCGATCCTGGCCCAAGTAGATGGATTTTCAAGATACAGGAAATCGACAGCGGCCATGTTGTATGATTATACAGCATGTAAAAGATTCCTAGAGTGTGTCTGTTTGGCTTGGGTGCTCTCGGAAAATTTAAAACCCTAGTACAGGTTCACATCGTCAGAGCTCAGGTGCTTCCCTCTAGGGAGGAAACAGGGCTTCAAAATTACACGCGCAATTGGTATCCGCCTCTATGGGGCTGCACTAAAAAGAGATACCAGCTTACGGGGAATGTATTAGATCTGCAATGGTAAAACACTAATCCTCGGCTTATTAGAAATAATAAAAACAAGCATTTTGAGAGAAAATGTGATGTATTTGTTTATTGTTACTTTTTAAAACTGTAATTATTTTATAGTAAAATGAATATTCAGTATTTAAAATGACTTTTTTGCTGCTAATAAAAATTACGCGCTTCAATTTTTAGTTACAAATTAAATAAAAAATTATTTTAATATTTAAAAGCCAAAAACTTCGATAATCCTTATTTTGTTGTTTTTCACAAAAAATAAATTTGTTAAAAAAATGTTATATTATAATAATGTTCATAAATAAGGTATTTATTTATTGCTCACAACAATATATATTTAATAAACTCTGTTTTTTTTCTTTAGTTTTATGTCTTTAAACATTCATTATTAATTTATTTTTTCAATCCTGGAAGTCGATTTTTCCGAAACCATACAAGCAATTTAAGATTAAAAGAATTCGACAGCGCTTTTTGGAATTTCTTTGTGGCATTATATCTCGTGTTGTACGTATAAATAACTTCATTTTTTAAGATATGAACAGTAATCAACAATATTATTTATATGTCTTTTATGAAAAGGATTCCTTTATAGCCTTCTTTCTTGAACAACATTAAATTTCTGTTTGGAATTTCGTTCAAGAAATGAAGAATGTAAGATATTTCAGAAGAAAAACAATTTTTCGATTATCAATCAAGGCATAATTTTTTTTGTGCTATCCTTTAATTTTTATCTCTTCAGTTTTCTTTTTAACAATGGAGCAATATAGAAAGTTAAACCACATGCCTCTAGGAAGTTCAACAGTCAAAAAGTTCAGGTTATTGTTATTGTTTCTCCGACTACGATTTTCGTCATCGATTATAAAAGATAGTCAAAGAAAAGACCACACCACCCACCTAAGCCAAGATAAATCATTTTATGTCAACATTTTTCCATTGTATTCTTACCATAGCCTGCGGCTTATTCTCTGCAAATGTTTAAAGAATGTTTCAGATATTTAAAGACAAGGTTTTCTTTTTAATAGCAGAGAAGCGATTGTTAGAAAATTTTGAAAATAATCCGTATCTGAAAAGAGAAACTATTTCTCTCACAAAAGATACAATCTATTTATAACTTTTGACGTAGTTTGTGGAATGTATCTCTTATCAGTTTAAATACATTTCCAAAAGTATACAAAATCACAATCTAGTTTTTAGGAATAACTTTGTTTAGTTAATATTAATTGATTATATTCACTAAATGTAAGATAACTTTCATGGATCGTTAAAGATCGTTCGCCATTCACCATTCTACGTTTTTGAAGAATAAAATCAAAATTAATATAACCCTTTGTTAGGCACGCGAATCTCTCAGATGCATAGTAAAAATAATTTCAGTAATTCGTCCACACGATAGGTCCTTCTTCTATCTGCCTTTCGTCACTCGCCCTTGGATTAAGTGTCAAGGACGAGGGTGATTTCTTCATATTTTGGGCCGCAGGGGCCGTCGAATCTGATAGATGCAGCGCGCCCAACAACGTCAGTTCTTATGAATTTGTACTATTTCGTTAATTTTGATTTTTTTCCCTTGTAAAGAAGTGTAGTTTTCAGTTTTATTCGAAAATAATTCAACACAAGTATTTTGTAACTTCTGTTTGATAGTTTTTTTTCCTACTGGGAGTTGAAATACATTTGAGGGACGCCGCCCGCCTAGCTAGTGACTGTATTTTATTCAGTTCTTAATGTAGCTGGAATAAACTCCCAAAATATCTATATAGGAATCAAAATCCCTCAGATTCTTGCACGCATATTTAGGAAAACGGACTAGGAAATTAGTCACGGACTTTTGAAAGAGCACCTACGAAGACGGTCTGAGTGTATTATTCACACGCTTCGCTCATTTTGTGACTCAGGATTGAAGAAATATCGCATATACAACGCCCCATTCATGACGAAGAACCTAGAAAAACATCACCAGGAACTTGTAAAAGAAGGTAATGTTCCCTCTTGTCAAGATTTCATTGAAATATTTAATGCATTACACGAAAAATCCATGTCCCTTGAACATTGTAAGATGATCTGTGAAGACTGCAACAAGATATCTTAAGGTATCCGACAACGTTCGGAACTGTGATTTTGCAAAAGCGTATAAGTGAATAATATTTATGATATTTAGTGTCACTTATATAGATTAGAAAACGTATATAAAATTGTTTTAAGAATATTATAACTATGAAAAATTGTTTAAGTGCAATATTTTGACAAAAAATGAACATAGAATGACGCATTTTCAAAACATTCTCCTTTTATGAAAAATGTTTCTATTATAATAATATTTTGCCTGTATATAGCTCAGACCTCTGTACAGAGGCTCAACTAGAATTTTGGAAATATATAACTTAGAAGTGGATTTATCCATCTTTTACGACAACAGAGGGGAGAAATTTTAAGAAAAAAAAATCCACCGATAATTATTTCAATTAGTAGTAACTCTGAAAATAATGTGAATTTCTCAAAACTCCTAGTTCACTCCTCATTCATTACAAGTACAGCCACGTTGGCATCATTTTTGAGACCATTTTGGCGTGTCAAAACTTTAAAAGGTTTTTTTCTCACATTTTAAAGTGCTCATTTGAGCTGAAATTTTCTATACACTATTGTTTTGGGATAAAAATACGATAACTTAATTATAATTAATTAAAATTAATTGACTGAAACTAATTTTTTAAAGAATTACAGATACAGCCATGTTAATTTCATTTTTAGTAGGAATTGACTCAATTTTTTTTTATATATTACTTGTTTTAAATCTAAATTGTGTTTGATTGGTCAAATAATAATCATTTTAAAGGTATTAAATGTATAAAAAAACAACAAATTGTATTGAAATATTTCATTACGTATATCATTAATTTGCTAGAGCCAATATAAATGCATTATGCTTTTAAGAATTTCAAATAGTCTTCAGATATTAATGTATCCATTTAAAATTATTCGGCAGACATTACATTTGAAAGAGATAATGAATAAACATACTTTTCGATATAAGATAAATTAAATAAATCTTTAAAGATAAATTAAAGAGAGATAGTGAGCAAACTTAAAGATGATAGGAAACTATTCACTTTAAGTTTTCATGCATGTGATTTGAGGTTGCAGTATTTTCACTGTAGCATATTTTTGAATAACTTGTTAATGAATTTAATGTGTGAGAAACCACTTCAAGTTCGTTTTAAGTTGCTTGAATATCTGCGAAACGGCTTTAAATGCGGAAAAAGGTTGTGATTTAGAATATAAATGTATTAAAATCGTCCAGAGAAAGAATTACAATTGCCGCAAATTAACTATAGAGGATGTTTGAGTAGCATAGTGAGGAAGTTACATATAGGATATACTGTACCTTTCTTATTCATCATGCATTCCAATAATGATTAAAAAAATAACAATTTTGTACACTTATTTCGTTTTTGGTTCTTTTTGATTCTGTTTTGTGAAGCAAACCGAATTCGAAAGGTTATCGATTGTTTAGGCATCAGTTTTATAGAATATCTCTTCTACAATCTATATTCTTTGTCCATCGAGTTTTATTATAATATTCAAAATCAATGGAAAAACATGACATTTTAATTATTATATCTATCTAGGAATAATTAAATACATTTTACAAAATCATCTCATACTTTGCATTATGATACCAAAATGTTTCGCCCACCCAGACGGTATAGTGGTTAGTGACGCTGGGTGCTATATGGTAGGGGCTGGTTCGAATACCGGAATAGGAATGTATGTTTGTAAATGTATAGTGCTTGTGCTGAATGGAAGTACTCTAAATATTCGTCTAACCAGGGTGTCCTCCCACAAAATTGGGATGGAATGGAGCCAAAACGTACAGTTACCTGCTCGGTGCTTAAAACTGCGGCAAAGAACAAACGCAAACTAGCCCCTTGAGATGATGAATTTAGAGGGCCTTGGTTAGACACCGTCGATCGGGTGACATTAGAAACAACAACAGTTTTCCTATGAGCACTCACCTCAACAGCTCCAACCTGGGATGTGCTTTAGGCTTGGTAATTGCCATCTCTAAGCAGACCCACTTCCTCAGATTGTCTGAGGAGGTTGGACGAGCTTCTTTTGCCGATGTTCTCTAACAGCTGGGCGTTAGCAACGATTTGCTGCTGGTTCTCGTGGATCCTCCTTCGAGCCATATCGAGCATGAGGCGTTGGCGCAAGACCTCCAAGGGGTTGACTACAGACAGAGTGGGTCCCTTCCTCCTCTTGGTAAATTGTGAGGGGTGATTGATGGTGAAATCCAGCATAGAAGCAGCCTATGGAAGGAGAAGAATTAAAAAAAGTTTTGAATGAATCCATTCTATATAACTACATGCTTCTTAATAAATACCTCCTTGTTTTTGAAAAAAAAATAGCTATGCATTTTTAATGGATATTTTGTTAATTTCTTATTATGTATATGAAGAAGTATATGTTTTGGATCGATAACGAGGCAAATCAACTATTATGACAAAATTTCTAAATAAATAATACAATGTATTCATTTAAAAATATAGATATAAGTGTTAATACAGTTATAAATATTCCAAATTTTTGTATTCAAAATGGAACTGCTTTGATTAATAAGTGATGTACTTTGGTTAAATTTCAGAAAGAGTCTTATGTGAATAGGGATATTTTATACACTGCTGGCTACTTAAAATAAAACATGAAAGAAGCATCCAAACCGTAGGAAACTCTCTTCTTATGTATACCAACATACAAATAATTAGTATTTCAGAGCAGATGTACATCATAAGCATAAATAGCTCCTTATAAAGGCAGAATATAATGCCCTTTTGAAGTACCAGAGTCGTATTTCTATGCAGTTATTTAACGTTTGCAACTTCAGTCTGCTTCGAAGAAGATTTTAACCTTAACATTCATTTAGATTTAGATTTAGCATTCATTTTGAGTTAGAAACGAAAAACAATTTTTTTATAGAGAATGTGGACAATCCTCCTGAGAAATTGATTATTGTTTCGGACGTAACCCCAAGAATTTTGCATGCGAATCTGTAGTCTATATACGCAGGAGGAAATGATTGACTGGTAGCATCGATTTTACCAGCCTCTTTGCACTACTATACTTGACATAAAAAAGGTCATTGCAGTGATGGCTTACTCTGCTTCATATCTGAATTCATATCACAACAAATATTGTCTTTTGCACAAAAGCGGTGTACTATTTGACGGTGTTTGCAGGTGTTCTTTGGGAACAAGTGGATTCTTGTTCCCAAAGGAATCTATTGTTGCATTTACTTTGTATGAAAACTATAGGTACTTGCATGTATGGTGCTTTGAATGGTGGATGAATTCCATCTCCGCCTGTAACACCACGATGGACAAATTATAGTGTGACATCGTGATGAGAGCTACTTAGTTTTTGCCTTGTGAAATGCCATATTACTTCTACATCCAATATTGTAGTTTAGAATGATATTGGAATCCATCATTTATTGAATACATCTAGTCGATGATTGACGAATGACTGGCTCGGTATACGCTTCTCGCTCCCGGGGACATTTGAAGGCATGGCCCAATTGGGCACAGGGCCTCGTCTCCTTATACTGGGAATTTCGAACTATATGCCAATTGAAGCATATATCACGCCTTCTGTGCGTACCTATCTATGCCTACCGTCATACATTCTCATTATTCCTTTAATCAAAAGGTGGTTGCTGGTCCAGTCAATTTATGGGATTGTGAGTCACGCCCATTTATTTGTTAGGACAGGAAAATACCGTTTGTGCGAGTATTTGACAATATATGTTCTTTCACGTCTATTTAAAAGGTTCGCAGATGGAACCTACTTTTGCATAGTGGCCCAGGGCCTCAAGAAATCTTAAGACGTCATTGCTCGTTTCTGCATCAGATCAAATTTGGCAGTGTGTGAAAGCAATGAAAGTGTCATACTCCAACAAGACATTTAAAGCTTTTTCTATTCAGTCCCGACGCGTGTGTTAATGGCTATTTCCAACTGACTAAAACACTCAAAATTGATTTCTTTGTTTTCTTGATCTTGCAGAAGGCTGTATTTTTAATCATTTCTTTTTTGTATTGGCGTTATCGCTCTTATCAATTTGCCTTTGATATTTTTTGTTTCATTGTTGTTGCTAATCTTAACTGGTTAGCCATTGGCAAGACGATCCATGAGATCATAAATAGATAAAATGTCCAAAACGAGAAAGGGATTCAGATACAAATCCTCTTTAACCAGTCCCAATCAAGAAAGATGATTAGCGATGAACTGAGCATTGTCTCTTGCCTTTCTTGGTGTTGCAATTTGGATGACCCATAGTGTAATAGTTAGCTTAGAAGTGCTTAAATATTTATCACTTTGTTCATCACTGTAAAAAATAAAGCTGAAAGTATGTGAGCAATTCTAACATTTTTCTTAAAGTTTCCTTTATACTGTATATTGTTTAATGACGCAATATGCTTCTCAACGAAAATACCTTCGTAACAATAAATTATATGCAAAGTTAAAAAACTTTGCTTTTAGGAAATTAGTATACAAATATTCAAAATAATAGAAAATTTTTCTATGAGTAAGTAATAAGATAATACCTGCACAGACTGCTTTCAGAATAACTTTGAAGTCAGACTCAAATAATGCCGTGGCAAAAATAAACTTGATTCAATTATCGGTTCCGTTAATGCGAGGACATTCAAAACAAATGTTTTCACTGTCGTGTTGACTAAATTAAGAACAATCGGAAATCGTTCCAGAATCTAGACTTCACTAGATAAAAATCGAATGGGACGAACTGATTTTCTCTTAGTTTTATCGGTAGAAATTTCTTGTTATTCGTTTTCTAACAAAGATCTCATTACCTCTGCCATTGTGGAATATTTGAGGCGTAAAAATGTTATCCAAACTAGTACCAAGTTCAATCAAATTAAATGAATTTTAAGACTTCAAAAGAACCAACAAATTGTTCTGAATCGAAGAACTTTCCCAGTTTATGTATAATTCGATTGTTGATCTTGAACAGAACTTTCGATATTCTTATGTGTGTAATGAAGTAAATATGTATTCTTTTTGGGATTTTTTTAAACTTGGAATTGAGAGTTTACCTGAGGGTCTTTTTTTTAACCTAACTAAATTATTTGTTATTGGTTATGCAAAACACATAGTCACAACTCACTGATATACATACGTTAAAATCTATATCTTTTGTTTATACATTCGTGGAACTGTTGAATCACTTCATTGGTAAACATTTCTCATTAAATAATTTTGTTCTAAAACAAATTTTAAAGATTATATTTATTTACAAACAACTGTTTCATCATTTTGATTATTACTATTTAGTAATAAAGCGTTATTTGTGATTGCTTTATCAAATGATAATTTATGAAAGTATAATTCAATAAACCAGCATTTTACAATTTATGATTTAATTAATGACTTTTAATCCTAGAAAACGGCACACATATTCAATTATTTACATGTGACTTAAATTTGTTTTAATTTTTGAAAGTAATAAACTAATTTTCTATTTAACGGCATATTGTATATATATAAGAAACTTTAATTACAAATTATTTTTAACAAAATTTAGTTTTAGAAAAAAGATTGTAAACTTATTCTTAATGAACTTCTGAATAAAATAATTAATTTAATTTAAAAAACTTAAAATCTAACTTTGAAAAATCCTATTTTTTTTAAATATGAAAGGGTTAAATATATTAAATTTTAAAATTTAACAAAAATATTAGTGCAGTGTGTAATAAAATGAGAATTAAATATAGAAGAACAAGCAGAAATAGAAAAGTTATATATTTACACATTCTATTCTGATATAATACATTTATATATATCACCATTTTAATTTTTCATTTGCCTAATATATTTTTATTATAACTATCATAGAATATTCAGATTTCAAGGTCTTAATAAAAATGAAACATTATTTATAGAACAAAACTCTTTCTCATAAGTATAGCGAACAGCTGAAAGCATATTTTTAAATTCCTTTGAAATTCAAAACTTTGTTTGCTTTTTACACATATCATTGCAACGAACAGCTGTAACAAGTTCTAAAATTAAATTACAAATCTAATATTTGCTATTTTCAACCAAAAGATATTTTCATTTGGAAAACAAATGAAATACACATGGCTAAAAATATGGCATAAATCATTTCATTTTGTTTAAAAAAGTTCCAAAAATAGGAAAAGTATATATTTCTAAACAAGTTCTCAAAAGGCTTATGCATTTGAACAAAGAGTAAGATCTAAGCGAATGTTATATAAAAATGCCTTTTTTCCAGATATTTTATTCCATTCTTTCTTTAAACATGCATTATTCAGATAGCTACGTCAGCATTTTGGAATTTGCGGTGAAAGCAAGAAATGGTAGATTTGATACAGAATGTTTATATACTTTAAAAATCAATTCGGTGGCAACAGTACTGAATTCTGTGAATCACGATACATATTTGAAATTTTGGATTCCCATAAAATATTCGAATAATTTATAGCACCTTTGGGGCGAAAAAGAAGTTATTTTTGACTAAGAAGAAAATGAAAAAAATACACACACACAGAAAAAGTTAATTTATGAAACTGTGTGTAAAAATGAGCTTGATTCTAAAAAAAAGATGAATAAAAAATAATATTAATGTAATAAGATATCTTTTTTTTATATTTTTATCTTTCATTTTTCCTACTGTTAACAACTTAATGTTTAGAATTATCAAACTGACTGTTGAGAATACGTGTTTAGAGTAATATTAAAGACGTATTAAAGGGGGAAAAAATTTTCTGCCGCAAAAACCTTTGCTTTCATTTTATTCTAGATATGTTTAAGAAACCGAATTTTGTAAAAATATTTTTTGTAAGCTTTAAATTAATTGTTTTTTAAATAATTTCATTTGTGATGTTTTTTATACCAAATGAACTAGAGGTTAAATATATCGCATTTAATAATCCATGTTTATGCAAATTTTATATTTTGGATTTATACCAATTTAATTAAAGTTTAATTTCCTTTATTTTATTGGACTAAATAAAGGAATTTAAGGATGTCTACCAAGAGAAGAAATTCTCTTTCGTGAAAACCATTTGTTCACAGGAAATAATAAAAGTAATATCTTTTCATCTGCAATTTTTTTTTGAAAAAGTTTCTCTCCTTATAAATATTTTCAGTGTATAAGATCAAGTGTTTTTATCACTTATTTATTCCATTTCTTAGGATTTTTAAATAAATTTATGTGTACCTGTATTATTTGGATTCATTATTTCAGAATACTTTCGAGTTTATTTCATCTGTTTCAAAAACACTTAATGTGAATGTTGTAAAATATGCATGCAAAACATTTGAACAAAACTGGGCAATGAAAAATAAATATAGAGAGCTAAAGTTCACGTAAGAGAGAATTACATAGATGTAAATCAAACAATACACTACGTTTGATAAAATAATCCAATATTTTTGTTGGTATAATTTATACAGAAAATTAAAACATATTCTCTGTGTTGAATTAATGTAATTATTGTTTGAATTATTTAAAAACTTTTCTGCATTTTTCAAACATGTATTTTTGTTTTAAAATAAATAATCATGCTTTATCATAGCCTTAAAATGCATTTGTGTAATCCATTGACTTAATTTCAATAAAAAGTTATTATTTTCGAAAATTTTTCTATATTTTGCAATTTTAAAAAATATTTTTGAAAAGCTTGTTTTAACATTAAAATGAAGAGCTAATATCGAGATAAGACATACAACAATTTAGGTTCGGTTGGGTGGCATAGAGAGAGAGAGAGAGAGAAAGAGTAAGGCTTTTTTGGATTCATTAAAACTTATCCCACTCGAAATTCTTGAAAAAAAATATAAACAAAACGAAGATTATTATACGTTCATTAGAATTATCTAGTACTTAGTTAAAGATTAAACTCTATGGGTCTATCTGGATCCTCCCCTAAATTTTATCTGTAATAATTTTCAGCTATTCCTACTCCAGTACAATGTTGATGCAACCAAACAGTATCAAACATGTTGTTCAGTCTGTAACTGTTTTTTGCCGTCAATGTTATCCACTAGCTGGAAATCCTCGCTAATGTTTTGAAGTAATCAACCACGAAAGATGTTACAGTTTACACCCCGGAACAGTGTGCGAATAGCACCGTCATGAAATAAAAGTAAAAAATACAGTCCAATAAGTGGCGTAACGTATACCCAGCATTGCGGGGGTGGGGGTCAAAGCATGACTACCGCCAAGTACCTACCCTCTGTAAAATCCAACTTGGGGGCCCAAAACCTGCCTTTGCAGGGGGTCTCAAATGTTCTCCGTTACGCCACTGAGTCCAATCGACTAATTCTTTGAATCCCAGAACCAGTGTTCATGAACATTTGCAAGCCAACACGTCATTAACATTGTTTGATACATATTTGAAATTTTCCCATGTTAAGAGACATCGAAAATAAATATGTCATCAATTTTCAGGTGGCTGGTTGGTTGTTTATTAACATAGCACTATTGGCGATAAACTTCGTAATTTTTTGCGTTAATCAAGTGACTTGACGACATTTGACCTGACACTCAGTGGCGTAACGGAGAATATCAGAGCTCCCCCCCTGCAAAGTCACGTTTTGGGCCCTAAGACAGATTTTACAATATGTACTTGATGTCAGTCAGGCTTTGGGTCCCCTAGAAGTCTGGGCCCTCCTCAATGCGGGGTGTATGTTACACCACTGCTGACACCTCACTTTCTAAGCGTCCAACCAAACCAACGTGAGGTCTTTGAGCCACGACAGATGTAGTATGCACCAGTCCCTCTACACCTTACGGACACCTGGGCTCAAACTCACGAGTTCGTGGTCATGAACACTTGGAGACTGCGGCTACAATTTTAACGTGGTATATAGGGGACTTACTTCATCAGATGATAGAGATGAATCATTTTCTTCATGCATTCGGCTCTTGTCTGATGATTCTTCCGAGTTGGATCCGAAGATGTCCGATGTCAGCTTAGGATAAGCTACAGCGTTATCTTCGGGCTTGCTCACAGGATCGCGTCGGTGTAAATGACGCTCTTCGAAGCTGGAGCTCAGAGGATACGCAGCCATCATCTGGTAGCCATTACAACTGGAGTCGTGAAGCATGATCACGATTGTAGCCAAGAATAAGCTGAAGATAGTCGTGCCACTTAACATGGTGAAGAAAAGTTCTGAAAATAGAAACAAAAGGTTGATGAGTATGTGGTTACGTTTCTTAGTGGCTACATTTTCAACTAGCAGAAAAGTATTAGATGTTGTATTCTAGGTAAATAGGTTACGGAGTTATTAGGGTTTAATGCCATCGATCTGGAATAGTGGTCTATAAAATGTAATGCGCGTACTTTAGTGGTACACAGAGTGATGTTTGGGGAGTACACTAAAGAGAGAAGTAGGCTAATTTAATATGTATTTAATGGGGTGCTTATAATTATTTTCGTTTTAGAAGTATACAATCAAAAACGTTTGGAAACTTCTGATTTAGAAGATAAATATTTTTGGAAGCTATTGATATTTAAGAAAGAGAAGGTCTTTCTGTTTGAGAATATTATTCTTAAATGTGGTCTAACTATTTCTTACTATTTTTTTCAAATCACACAAATACAAATAAGGATTGAGTTTCCTTGAATAACTTTTAAGAAAGCATTTTCGCGTCCTTTCTTGTAAATTTCCTATTTTTTATTTCTGTCTCTGAGAGTTAAAATGAATGCCTAGCTATGGACGAATCTTTTCAATTTTATTCATTCAGTAACATTTTAAAGCAAGATCTAAATTTGATATAACAGAAGCTTTTGCTTTAGATTACAATTCAGTAATGAGCAGATATGAAACAATACTAAGGTGATTCAATGCATGTTCTGTAACTTGTATGTTATTACACCTAAAATTGTTTTATCCGATCTAATTTTTTTTCAAATATAATATTCTCTAACACATATGAAAGTAATATTCATTATCATTTAATGTGTTTTGTTTCTGAATATTAAGACTTAGTCTTTGTATTTTTCAGACATATTATTTACTAAGGCTTGGTTATATAGAAATAGTTTCAAAAAACTTAATAACATTAAAAAGGAAGTGTAGTACACGTAATAAAATAAGTTTTATAAATTTATATATATAGTTTGCGTGTTTTAATGCATTAATTTTAATAAGACGTTTCTTAGATAGAGTACTATTCCAATAATTTTCTTGAGAAAAGGAATAATTTAGGTAATAAAAAATGTTAGAAAATAGAATGTGTTATTTAGTATTTTTGTAAGGAAATTACCAATTTTTTTAAATCTTCGAACTCGATTCTAAAACTCAATATTTAATAAATATGATATTATGCCAAAGGCATCAGATGCATTTACAATAATGTTAATTAAAGCGCACCCATTTTAAATCCAATCAAATACTTCATAAGCTTAACCACACACCACAAAACATTTGAGAAAATTATTTATGTGATGTGTAATATCTCATCAAGACATTGATACATTTTACCAATGAAAGATGTTACAGTTAAGGACAATTGCGCAGAATACAGTTCTGAATAGTGGGACTATTCATAATATATATTAAATACAAGTACAATAAGGAGATATTGTGACGTAACTGTGATGTCAAGCCAATAGAGATCTCGACAGTTTGACGCATATTGTACTGTATAGTCCTACATATTCCCCGTATTGGACGTTTCCTGATGCTGTATCAAATCAAGTATTCATTTGAAGTTAAACTAGTACAGATTGAAACATTTGTTGAGCAATCTCTCGTAATGATAAAAGTGATTTCAACAAGCAATTGTCTTGTATGCTGCTTTGTATCAGTAAACTTTGTCAAACAATTGGTAAGTTATATACTTTAATTTAGAATAGGCTAAGTAAATTGGACAATTTTGATTATATGTATTTCTCCAACTGTTCTCTGTTTAAAACAATTCGAATAATATTTTTTACAGGTTATGCGTTTTATTTTTATTCTGTGTTCACTATATACTTAGAAACAATGTTGATATTTCGAAGTATCAATGTTGATACTTCAAGATATTTTCGAAATGTACATATCCTGCAGATTTATTTGAGGTATATTATAAAATTATTAATAATATTTTCCATGTATGTATCAAATTATACCTTTAAAAAGAACAGTTACTAATGTAATCATGTAAATTTAATGGAATCCGTTAAAAGATCCTATAAATTTTGATCTAGTAGAGTCTCCACACATGGAACATTTAGAAATACTTAGTAAATTACACAGAAACTTGGTAATTAACTGACGTTTAAAAAAATAAGATAAAATGATTGCTTGAATAAAATTTGATATTTGAACTTTAAATTTAAATTGGTTATTGAAAGTTTATAAATACTGTATTTTTATGTATTAGGATTTTAATGTTTAATTACATAATTATGTTTATGACACATTTTTATTTTCTTAATGTAGTATAAAAATTTGTATGCTACAGACAATTTGTGTAAATAATATTCCATTGGTTTTTTTTTTATCAAAAGCACAAACTGGGAGTCTATATTAAAAGTAAAATAATATTTATAATTTGAGTTTTTCGTAACAGTTAAAAATATTTGAAAAACGTATTCTACTTTTCGAATGTACAGAGATTAATATATAGAATACCTTATAAAAAGTTATCGAAATATTTCGGTGGACATTTCTAGAATAGCAAAGCTAATTTTAAAGAAAAGTTTTCTTTACGCTAACGTTAAATATTTAACGTTTGCAACTTTAGTCTGCTTCGAAGAAGATTTTAACCTTAACATTCATTTAGATTTAGATTTAGCATTCATTTTGAGTTAGAAACGAAAAAGAATTTTTTTATAGAGAATGTGGACAATCCCCCTGAGAAACTGATTATTGTTTCGGACGTAACCAAGAATTTTGCATGCGAATCTGTAATAAAACGAAAGTGATAATGCATAATCTATTTCAGATCCAATTGTGTATTAGGATTAATTTCAACACATAATATTATTTAATTCCATAATGTTTGTATAATTTAGTTTAATTTATAACTTTAAACCAGTGACTCTCTCAAATCTTTTAGAAGTCGTAATACTACTTAGCCTATGGATGATCAAATACATTTTTTAAAGATTGTATAGTCTCAAATTATATACATGAATTCGTTTAATTAAGGGTGTTTCAGTTTCTTTAGGTAAGGGATACAATAATAATTGAATTATGCATATTTTAAAAAAAAAGGACATGGGACCTGGAAATACATTAAATATATCTTTCAATACTTTCCTCTATTTTGAAATAATGCCTTAATCTTAATTATTAATCTGTTAGTGGTGTGTTAAAACGAGGGAAAGGTCGAAACATATTCTATATATTTTACAACATGATGATTAAGGATTGTAGTAGCATATATATATATATGCTATATATATACAGGGTGATTATAATTAAAACTCTAAAATTTATTTATTTTTCAAAATTATTTAACTTAGTCTTCAAAATCATTTTAAATATTTTTCAAAATTATTTTAACTATTTTTTAAAAATTATTTTAGTTATTTTTCAAAATTATTTTAATTATTTTTCAAGATTGTTTTAACTATTTTTTAAATTATTTTAATTATTTTTCAAAATTTTTTTAATTATTTTCCCCAAAATCTATCGAATTGTTTTACAGAATATTATTTTCAAAATTCTGTGAAAAGGAACAAGTGGTCCGAATGAAATTTGAACTGGAAGAAATGAGAAACGGTATGGCAGAAGAAAAAGGTCCCAAACTGTACCAATAGATGGCGTTGTAAGCGGAATAACAAAAGTGGATTCATCTACCAGTGACATTTTGAATGGAATTGTGACGACTTCGGCATGAGTTGCACACTAAACCAGCTGTACAAGTTCAACGTGCCGTCAAAAAAACCAAGTCATTCAACAGCTGCGGCAGTGTAAAGCCCATCCACGACGGCAAGGTGGTACCGTATTAGACAAGAAAAATCAATTTTTAACTGTCCTTTGGCCAAAAACCATCAAGGAAACGCAATGTATTTTTTCTTGTGCTATACCGTTTCCCCCTTCAAGTACATTCAGTCCAAATTTAAAGTCATTCTGACCAGGGGTTCTTTTCCCCCCAGCATTTTGAAAGTGGTACTTTAATTATAATCACCCTGTACTTAAGACACACTCTGAAAGATATTCAATTGATTCCTATTTATAATTATTTGTTTAATTATAATGAATAATTCTGAACACATTAAGTATTTTTTAATAAGAAACGTGCATAAAAACCAACTTTTACTTGGTTTTTGAGTAATTCTAAATTTATTTTGATGTTTTAACATTGACCTTTGTAAGCCAAAAGCGAAAATGGCATTCATTTCAGGAAATTAACTTCCTTAATTATTCCAATAATTAAGTCAATCTCTGGAAACTAATATTATTAGGAAACGCGAAAACTGTAAAATAATAATAAAAAAAGCACATGCAAGTAATGAATGCTTTAATTACTTTCGGACTCCTGAAATGCAAATAATCCAATAAAATATTGAAAGAAGGAGGAATCATTATGTGGTCTTTCATATCAATTCAATATCCGCATCTTAACTCTTAAAATAATAATTTTTCATTAACTCTGGATATAATTATCACGCAGAGCTGTGTTTAAATTAGGAATTTCTTTATTTATCAATTGAATTGAAATATCACGACATTAACTTAATAGAAATTTATGCACAGCTATGAACGTGCACATGTTATATGTATTTATAAATGAAGAAAAGTCGTTTTCTCAGCGTGGTGATGACAAGCTTAAGATTATATAAATTAATTTTTGCTAGTTAATAGTTGAGGGGAGGGTAAAGTGCTTAAAGAATTATTGAAAATAATTGTGTTATTTTAAAGTAAATGACTTCTAATTAATAATACTTATGCAAAATCTACTGAAAACTTAACCAATAGTTATTTAACATTGCTTTTTCAGAATTTGATTATAATATATAATAATTAATACTATCTTTGAAAATATTGTAGCGGTGTTATCTACATAAGCCTCCGGACAGAGGTGATCCCTTTTGTCCAGTGGTATGTTACGTGCTTTCGATTCCATAGATTTCGGGTTCTGTCCTCCACAATTGCGTCACTTCATTGGTAAGCTTGACTGAACTAAGAAAAGCACAACTTTCTCATCTGTTGTGGCGCCATCTACCCGCAAGGAGAGCAATTAAAAGTCATCACAGATTCACTTGAAGTAGCAACCAAAGTCGTCAGACTCACTTGACGCAGCAAAGTTAACAGATTGACTTGACGCAACAATAACAACTCACACGCTTGCCATAACAACAAAGTATCTCGTTCATTCGCCTATCCACCGACTCACTTGCGGGGAAGTACTGTGGCGGTATCTAAATAAGCCAGTAATAGCCACCGGACAGAGGTGATCACTTTTGTCCAGTGGCATGTTGTGGGCTTACGAATCCATAGGTTGCGGGTTCTGTCCTCCACAATTGCGTCCCTTCAATATTATTTCGATGTGAAATGTGATAATGACGTTCAAAGCAAAATGTATTGAGAGAAAATGTTTATCCCGTTGTATGAAGTAATGAATTGGGATTCAAAGAGTCCTCATGTGGTAAGACGGGAAATTAGGGCAAGAGGTATCAATTCAGGTACCCTCATCGATTGATTGTTGTTCAAAATTAAGAAGTTTGTCATGGATGTCTATCGAATTTTTGAAGGGAATTAATTAAAATTTTTAACTCCTCTCTCTCTCAAATTTACAAAAAATGTCTTAATATTTCCGTGTGAAAAATTTAGTTACAGAATAGAATTCAAATCAACAACAACCCCCCTACTAAATTTAATATTAATTTAAGGATAATTAATATTAAATTAAGGTATCTTAAGGTATTGTTTTCATAGCAGTTTAAGGAATCTAAGAGTTTTCGAAACAACATATTATTAAATATGAAAACGGCATAATTCGCAAGAAAAATTTACAGCAGAAATTAATTTCATTTAAGACTATAAGTTAAGGAAATGGTTGTAGAAGCATGTGAAAAACGAATTCAAAAGCTTGTATTTAGTTGTAATTGTATTCAAATGTTTGCATTCTGATTTTTTCATTTTTAAATATTGTACCTTCAGACTTAAATTATCTGTGAACTATATTTATAACGAATTACTTATAAAACTTTCTTCTCTTTGATTCTATTTTAAAGATTAATGTCCTAGGTTATCATATTACAATTATAAAAGTTCGTTTACAACTATAATTTTAAAAAAAGTCTTAAAATTTCATCATTTGTGATTGTCGTTTTTTTTTTAACCCCCTCAATCCCTCCTACTGACTTTTTAATATTAAGTAACACGGTGTTCATTCTGATATGAACATAGAATTTATCAATAAACATTTTTTTAAATAAGATTTTAGAAGTAGGTATAAACCAAAAAGAACAATTTCACAAAAAAAGAGAAACAAGTTAAAAAATACATGTAAAATGACGTTCTTAAAATATCCTTTTTACTTACTAGAATCTTACTCAATTCAACAAAAATAACAACTATAACAATAAAAAGAGAGCATTCCTCTTTATAAATAACAAAAATGCAATATGGCGACGCAGAAATATTTGTCTTTCAGCTAAACATTTCTTTTTTTTTATTTCAAACATGACACGAGAAAAAAAATAACATCTTATACCTTAAATATGACTGAATTCGAACGGAAAAATTCCAAACTGTGTTATTTTCCCACTTCTCAACTATTTCGGAATGTGTTTTGCTCCGGTTCTTTCTGAAGATGAAAGTTAAACAAAACTAAATTTCATAGACCGACTGCTTTCCTTTTAGAAATGAAGTCTCAGAATGCAACGAATACGTCGATTTTCTGGAAATGTACTTTTCAGCTATCAACCATTTTGGACGCGTGAGGCGAATTTATTCATCCATTGGTATTGGCTTTTAAGAAAGTTTATTCGTCGTCTACGTGTTGTAATGTTTCGTCAAAAATCTAGGATTAATTTTGGATTCAGTACTCACAGAAAGAGTATATTTCGTTTTTTATTTGAACAAAGAAGTTTGCACCTTTTTAGTTTGGCAACATTTTTATCTTTTATTCGAAATAACATTAATATATGAGTATGTGAGATAAATTTTAGGCATTATTTGATGTTTTTTTTATTACTCGACCACAATTTTTAATTATTTAAATATAATAATTTTTTTTGTAACTTTAAAATAAAATCGTCTTTCGAAAAATTGCTGAATTATTTGTTTTATTCTGTAGTTAGTATTTCAAAATCTTACCTTTAATCTCAATGTTATTATTTTATTATTTTTTAATAATCACTGGCGTAGCTAGTTCTGAATGGACCCTGTATCGAAATTCCTACGGAGACCTTTCTTTAGATATGAGAACCCTGTTAGTTGGACTGTAGTTACGCAAGTTGGGGCTCCTGTAGCTTGGGGGCCTCGTATGATTGATATGGCTGATAAGGCGCTCCTGTTAATAATAAACTATTATAGGAATCTGATGACAGTGTGAAAGGGGGGGGGAATCGTATATTTTTAAAAAATAAGAAGAAACACTCACACTGGTCAATTAATTCGAAACCCAAGATCAACATTTAATTAGACTACCTTTTGCGCGGATAACTGCTCTGATTCATTTGGACATCGATTCTTCGTGCTTCTGGAATACATTTACGTCCAGAGAATACCATGCATTAGGTATACAGCTTTTTAGATCTTGTAAATTAGATAAAAAAGGAGAGTGGTGTCGAAAGTTTCTTTCCACCATGCCCCACACATTTTCTATGGGTTTAAGATCTGGGCTAAGCGGTGACTAGGGAAGATGTTAGAAGTCAGATTGATGTACAACAAACCAATTTTGAACACTTCTGGCACGATGTATCTAGCATTATTGTCCATGAAGTATCCATCTCCACCAGGGTAAAAATGCAACATTGCAGGGTGCACATGATCTGCCAGTGTATCTAAGTATCTCATGCCTGTTTGTTTACTCTCCAGGAAATCAAGGAACCACTTCCTTGACAGCATAACGTGCCCCATATCATGATACCCCTACCAAACTCTTTTAAGAAGGATTCATGGTTTCTTGGGGTTCTCACCAAATTCAATGTCTTCCATTAGTGCAAAATAAGGTGTAGCGTGATTCATCCAACCATCAGATATCCAGTGTCTTCTTTCTCGATTCCGAGCGAATTTTCGCAGTTAGGGTAGAAATGAGTGGTTTTTTTCACCAGTACTCGACTATGTATTCCTATCCTCTGGAATTATGTGTGCATGGTTCAAGCTGAAATCTGATGGGAAGAGACTTGGTTGACAATTTGTGTCAGTTGAAGCACAGTAGAGTCCTTGTGTTGCCGTACAATTCGTCGGAGAAGACGCCGACTACGTTCTTGGAAGACTGAGCTCCAACCCCAGTTATGTCTTGGGTTCTTTTTCCAACTTTTGAAAATCTTTGATATAGCTGCTTTTGAGAACACAATGAGATTTTCGGTCTTCGAAATTGAAGCTCTTGCTAAACGGCTTCAGCAATAAGCCCTTTTTCGAATGGTGAAAGGTCCGTCATTTTTCCTATTTTATTTCATTCATCATGAAAAGTAAGTTGTAAGTTGAACTTCACAGGAGACTGGATCGAAGACGCGATCCTCTGCTCCCTATCTTGAAACTACGATACTGCTGGTGTTGTTAGCTTGACTTGTTGGAGGAGGACTGGCTTCATTATTCATCGTGAAAAACACTCTTACACCTTACTTATACTAGCATTCTATCTAAGTGTAACCCACGTCACATAGAAATTGTGTACTTCACACCTAGAACGCATTCAGATGCAAATCTCAAAGATTTCTAATTCATTTTCCAGTGTATGTACGATATACGAGTATAGTAAAGATATTTCTACGTGCAATACATACTCCCATTTTTTAAATATTTTAAGTATAGACTTAGAATTAAAAAAAAATGGTCGGCTGGTTATGAAAATCAACTCTTAACACAATGGAATCTGGGGACCAATACCACAAGGATTTCTGGCACAAATGTCACAAGGATTAGCACCTAAAATTTTATGTGGGTATTTTGAGGTTTAATTCAATTCAATATGTAGCAAGCAGTCTTTATCTTTTTTCACAAAAGCCTTTGGTAAAATTCAAATTCAAATCTTAGACTCAATTTGAGAACATCACTGTTTATAAAACTTTTAACCCCAAGCTTTTGGATAAAATTTTATGAAAAGAAAAATACGAAAAAAACTATTTCAAACAGTTGTTTGAATGAACTTTTAATGCTTCTTAATAACCAAGTCTTGGCAAAAGAAATACGTGGGAAGAAATGCCTGCAGATAAAAATTATTAGTTTTTCTCCTTTTTTAAATCTGGTGTAATAGCTTTAAAAGTTAGTAAATATCACATTTCAAGCCCCATTTACGTGATATAATTGAATTGCTATTACGCTACAAAGCACAAGTGGTAAATATTTTTCCTACACAAAATCTCGAAAAGCTTATAATTTCAGATAGGGTGGTATTTGTTGTTAAAACGTAACTCCAGGCTCTAAATAAAAGATGTTTCTTTACATAAGAAACGTATTCATATTTCTAGGTTTCGAAAATCTTTATTTAAACTTCTCTTTTGTTCCAGTGGAGGTAACTGTTAATATTTTTTTGTATTTCAATATCTCTCATGTTTTTTTTTAAAAAATTATATTGAAAGAATTTTATACATTAGATTCACTCGACTATGCAACGTTTTTAAAATTTGAGCATAGTGAACATGATCATGTTTACTGAGTATAATGGGGTGAAACATTTCGTAGGTGCTCTCAATTGTGTGATAGTTACAATGAACAAGATTTGTGAGCTAAAACAGCTTTGTTGATTAAAAATTGCCCACATGCATTTTTATTTAGCCAGCTTTGAATGAAGGAAACTAATTTTTCATAGGATATTATTTCAGAAGGTAAATAAAAAAAACAAGGCGATTGTTTTTTAAGTATACTAAATTTGTATGAGTTTAAATTTTTAAATGATGCTCATGAATAAAGAACAATGTACGTGTTTAGATGAATGAGAATATCTTCATTCGTTTATTTTATTTCATCACTTGATTGTTTATTAATCTCACATTTCGACAATTATTAATGAAGGACCCCTCGTAATTTTGGTCAAATAACAAGGGTGAAACTTCAACTGGCACCCCATTCTGTAAACTTTCAGGACATGCTTACTGGGGAGGGGAAACTGTGTCTTCACAGATGTTACGTACATGTATTTCTCTGCAAGGCAGGTCTTTTGTGGTATCAAAGATTCACAAACCAGGACTCAATAGACCAGGTGCACATCCTCTCAAGTGCCCGCTGAGTGGCGAAGTTGGTTTGCCGCTGGCCTTCTGTACCCAAGATTGCGGGTTCCACCTTGACCCAAGTTGGTGGATTTTTCTGATGCAGAAAATCGACAGCGGCTTTGTCGTAGGATTATACGGTATGAAAAAGATCCCTTGTGTGTCTGTTTGGCTTGAATGCTTTCAGCAAAATTAAATTCTTAAGTACAAATTTTGCATCGACAGAGTTCAGGTGCCTCCCTCTGGGGAAGAAACTGGGTGCCAGAATTACTTGCGGTAGTTGGTATCGCCTAAATGGTGCCGTACTAAAAAGTGATACCAGCTTCTGGGGAATGTACTAGGTCTTCAAAAGTAGAAATACCAATACTCAGCCCCGTTACAGAAAAAAAAAGACATCCTCTAAAATTGAGTTCTATGAAGACTTTTAACATGGAATTACGTTTTCAGAAGAAGAACTATTTTACAAATTACTTTGTGGTAGATATTTTTTCTTTTTTCAACTAAAAAGATATGTTCTTTTATTATTTTTTGTTTTCGTTTATTAATTTTTTATATAAATTTTGGTACAAGGTAAGCACATTTTCAATTCTGTTGGAACTTCAGAGCACGTTTTATGATTGGTCCCTTGTTTAAAAAATGATTTTTCATCCTTGTACTACTATGCATTGTTGAATCGATATGTTTTTGGCTTTCTTTTCAGTAATGTATCGTATCTATCAAGAAAAATACATTTGAAAAGACCAAAACTTAGCCACTTCGAAAATCTGAATTTCATGATGTTTACCAAGCTTTTACAAAAGCACTTTCGGGAAATATGGAAAATTTTGCATTCAGAACCGTTTGATATCAAACGTAATAGCAATACAAAAAATAGGTACTTTAAATTTTTTTTAGATAAATATTTTTTTTTTTTTGAAAAAGAAGGAAAAGTTACCAAATTGTTATAATTATTTGGAAGTTTCTAATATTTCTTTTTTAATTAATTTACATTTTGTTTATATAATTTGTTTGTTTCATGTAAAAAATAATGCTGTACATTTAATAAACTTGTATTAATCTTGGTGAGAGAAAAATTGATATATATTTGCGATTAAGGATAAAAACATTTTGATTTAAAATTATTAGCTTTTATACCCCGTTTCCTTATAATTTATTTATGAAATCTAGAATTACAGAAATCTAGAAAGATTTTAATATAAAAATTTCTGTCCATTGCATAAATACATAAAATTTTATTGTCTGAATTACATTTTGTACTTTTTAGAAAAATTAATACAGAAATGCATTGAATGTTAACAGATTTAATTCCATGATCCAATCTTCAATTGAGTTTATTATATAAATGAAAAAATATTTTTATCACGCAGGAATATGAACTGCAGCCTGGAAATAAATTTTATTTATAAGTTTTCAAAAAGGAATTTTTACTTAAACTCGTATGAGTTCCCCGAAGCATAATTTAGGATTTTTATATCCT